>JAODAL010035438.1:0-42947 GCA_025379985.1 Phyllomedusa bahiana | reverse complement strand
TTTGTGTAAGCACAATTATTTTTTATTAAATATGTATTTTTATTTTATTTTTCCTACACTTTTTGAATGTTTTTTTTTTACTTTTTTTTATAACCCCATGAAGGGATTACTATTTTACAATTTTTTTACACTCAATGTATAAGCATAACCTTGTTTGCTAATACATTAGACTCTGTGTCAGTATGCGCCCCTGTGTCAGCAGTCAGGACAGGACACAGTGTGCCCTGACCGCTGGCTTCATATACAGACAGCCCTGAGGCTACTCTAGGTCTCCAGGGCTGACTGTACAGATATTCTCTGGGCTCCTTCAGGTCACCAGGAGTCCCGAGCACCCAATGAAGCAGGGGAATGCCCTTTGATTCAAAAGGTTAAGCGCCAGGAATCGGAGGTTCCCTCTCCTTCCCAGCACTTGGGGTATGTTCACATAGCATATTGCGGCGTGTATATTATGTGCTGCAATACACCGGGTGTTTTAGAAATATGCGCTGGTCTGGTATGTAAACACCAGGAAGAAGCTACATGTCACTTCTTTCACCCAGCATTCAATATACGCCGGGGAAGGTGAACGTAAGAGAGCTATGAACTACCCTAATTGCGGGGCTTATTTCAGGCGTTATGGAACGCAATTATGCGCCAAAATACACCCCGCAATTGCGCCGTGTGAACATACCCTTACAGAGACTTCTATAGGAACAGAGCTGTTAAAGGGATTTTGCCATGAAGTAAAATTGGCGTGGGAAGCTTACAAATTAAATAATAAACATTTTCATCATTCATCTTTATTAAAAGTTCTGGACCATTTTTGTTTTAGCTGCTCCTTTAGGGGCCGTTCACACAGCTTATTCTGTGACTGATTCCAGCCGTACTGCGCGCCGTATTTGCGCTGCAGTACGGCTGGAATCCGTCCCAGTCATTACGGTAATCCACAGTTCTCATAGAGAACTGTGGATTCCGTCTCTTCTACCTGCTCGGCGAATACGCCAAGGGGGGAGAAAGTGACATGCACATTATTTACGGGGTATACGCGCCGTGGATAATGAGTGTCTATGGGGCCGGCGAGCTGCTGGCCCACGGCTGCCGGCGTAATTGCGGGGCGAAATCCGTCGCCGCAATTACGTTGGCAATAAGCCGTGTGAACATTGCCTTAGTGATCCATTGTTTACAGCTCGTCTCCAGGGGATACGACCAGGGCGGAGAGCTCCTCAGTCCTGGTCACACATGCTCATACATCACCTCTCCTCTCAGCTACTGAGTGTTCAACCCCAGGTGCTGTCATTCTATCCCTGTCCTCTGTACTCCTTATTAATTAGTCAAACAGTGCAAATAAATTAAAAAAAGAAACCTCAATCAGGTTTGTGCATTGATAAAGAGAAATAAAATCCACAGGTTTGGTTCCTGTAGGGATTTGAACAGAGGACTCGTGTCGGGAGGTAAAAAGCTTTACCTCTAGGCTACAGTGTAGCTACTTGTAGTTCTGTACATAAACAGACCTTTCTTTGATTAAAGAAAGAAAGGCCTGGTGGTGTCATCCTGCTGGGTCACATGATATGCAAATCACACATGCCCCCTTTTCTGAGCACACAGAGCGAAAGAGCTGGATGCAGGAGGTATGAAATGAGATTGTGGCAAAACCCTTTTAAGCACATACAGCTCTATTCCTGGGAGTCGTAAAATTCCTCTTTCTTCAGTTACACCCAGTACACATCCGTAGAATACACTATGTCATACAGTGACAGTAAAAAAGGAATGTTAAACGTATACTTTTTTTTTTTTTTTTTTAAGAGAGGGACTCTATGGGTGATGGATGCCACTGTTTGGTATCCATCAGAAAAATTTCATTGAACTTGTCCTAGTGTGAATTTTAAGCATAATGTGAGCATAGGCTGAATAACAATATAGAACAGTACTAACCCCTCATACCTACACCCAGGCCATTGTTAATCAGTATAAGGGTATGTGCACACGGCGTAATTGTGGCGCGTACAGTTCGCGTCAGCCCCATTGACATGCATTACTCTCCTCGCGTAATCAACGCAAATAATTGACATGTCACTTATCTCCCCTCGCGTACAGTATGTTCGTATTGTATGTGCGGGGGGACGAAGTGTAATCTATAGTTCTCTATGAGAGCTATGGATTACCGTAATTGCAGCGTGCATCTCGCCACGTATTAAGTGCAAATACGCGGCAAAATGCGCTCCGAAGTTATGCCGTGTGAACATACCCTTAGACAGCTGGCACCACAGCTCCTCCGCTAGCAGTACAAGCACTTGGCTTGTATCCCCTGCCTGGGGGTTATAAGTAAATTGTCTACTTACCATATTAACTGGGAAAGCGCTATGTGCATACAACTGGTGAATTAAGTATTGAACACGTCACAAATTTTCTAAGTAAATATATTTCTAAAGGTGCTGTTGACAGAATATTTTCACCAGATGTTGGTAACAACCCATTCAATCCCCACAGGCAAAGAAATCAAACCATAGATGTCCATAAATGTAAAGTTCTGTGTAATAATGAGAAATGACACAGGGAAAAAGTATTGAACACATGAAGAAAGAGAGATGCAGAAAGCCATGGAAAGTCATGACACCAGCTGAAATCTATCAGTAATTAGAAAGCAATCCTGCCATTAAAGGAGTTGTCTCCCTACAGAGTTTCAAAGGATGCATGAATGAAATACTCTGCCACTTCCTGGTTCAGACTGACTAATTTGCATAAACTCCATGCTTGTACAGCTCTGTGCTGTGCTGTGCTTTCAGTTGCTAATTAGATCAGATTAGCTTCTCAAACACAAACGGACTTCTTATCTGATCCCTCAAACAAAAGCCCTAATTACGTGCTGTTTTTTTTTACATAAGTCAAGCTTTTTACTGCTCAGCAGCAAGGACACTGCTGAGACCTGTGTGATGAGGTCACTCACTGCTATCTCATAGAACAAACAGCAGGGGGAGAATTGTTTACAGGTCAGTTACTGAGGGAACTGAAGTAGCCAGGGAGGTCATAAATTCACTTGTATCTCCTTAGGGAAAACAGAGGAACAAAGCAATATATTTGGAAAATGTCTTTATTTTGTGTTCCCTACAATTTGAAAGCTATTCTTTGTAGCGAGACAACCCCTTTAAGGGTGCTTTCTGATGCACTTGCGTTTTTGATGCATTAATGCTGTATATTTCTGCACAAAAAATGCACCAAAAAAAAACACTCTTTGTGAAAGCACCCTAAGTGCTTGTCTGCTGGAAAATCCCATCTTCCCCAGGGAAAACAGTCAGCATGTATGGTTGTATGTGATCTGCAAGGATGGATTCGTACCCAAATTGGTTGAGACAGCATTGCACGTAAAGATTTGCATGTCATTTCTTGGATCACATCCGAAAGACGGACCCGACAGGCGCGATGCAAACACGCTGCGGCGATCTCTCATGTGAACGCCGCAGCGTGTTTGTCATTGCCGGCAGTGATAAACTCACTGCTAATTGTTAGATGCGTCTGTGGGTCCGTTCAGACGCAAGACAGTGCCCACCATAACAGTGCCAGCCATACAGTGCCATCAGTTGAATGCAGCAGTCAAAAGATAATTACTTTCTAAAGTATAAGGACAAAGATAGTGTATGTTTGTGTCCTGATGACTGGAGGTCGCACAGAGGGCCACTGGGGGCTGCAGGTGGTACACCCCAGTTTTAAACACAGGTTTGGTTGCCCCTTGGTACATTTTGGTAATTCGCTGCATGTTGAACCGCCCTTGTGCAACTCCGTAGCGAACATTCACCTCTCACATCAGTGGCTTGTGGTTATCTACAGTTTCCATATCATTTATGTATTCCTTACCGGCTGGGTCTTTTGGTAGTCGACTTATCCCCACTTTAGAACATGTACCTTTTATTTTACTCATTGATAAAATAAATCTATTACTTTTAGGCTATGTTCACACGGCTTATTCTGGGACGTATTTCAGTCCGTAATGCGCGTCGTACTGCGCGAATTACGGGGTGAAATACGTCCCAGTCATTACAGTAATCCACGGTTCTTATAGAGAACTATGGATTACGTCTCCTCTCCCCGCTCGCACAATACGCCGAGCGGGGAGAGAAGTGACATGTCAATTATTCACGGCATATACGCGCCATAAATAGTGACTGTCTATGGGGCCGTGTGAACATAGCCTTAAGGTGCTGTCTTTCTGTTTTTGGTATGTATATTGTATTTGTTTGTTAGGATCTATCTACACGGCAAGCATTTCCAGTAGGTTTTTGACGCGGATTTGGATTTTTAAATCCAACTGTAAAACCATCCCCGTAGACATTAATTGAAAATCCGAGTTGTAGTCCACATGACTCAGATTTTCTTGAGGTCGAAATTCAAAATCGCCGTTTTTACAAAAAACTTGGAACATGTTCATTCTTCTACTGTATTTTAGGTAAAATCAAACCCTAAAAAACTACCTTAAATCCACATTGAAAACTGCCTCAAAATACTTGCCAGACGATGCGGGTTTAGGATTCAGAATCCAACAAGTATGGTGACATGAGTCTTGGGACAACATTGGTCACCAAGGCTCATCTTAGCCCCGCACTGTATCTACAGGCTGCACAGTTGTGGTCATTTGGTTGAATATACACCACAATGTGTCTTTGACCTGCTTCCCCTGAGGAACCCTTTCTGAGAATATATCTCATTTTGAAAGGGGGAAACTTTTCGGGATTTGGGGTGTGAACATATATGTGTTATTGCTTACCTCTGTGGACTTTTTGCTTTGTGTATGCGAGTATATTATAGCATCACTCTTGTCCTCCCTTTATGACAAATAATATATGGGAAAGGAAGATCTGGCCCCTTTTGTCAGGGAGACTGCTGGGTCTCCATAAGGTCAGATTTCATTTTTGGTGGGGTCGCCCCTTTCGGGGTGATGACCCCGTTGCCACTCAGGTCATAGGAGGGTAGATCTGAATTAGGGTGAGAATCACATACTGTTTTTATCATTTGTTTCTTTTGGGGCTTGAATTCTGGCTGATTCAAGAATTGTGACCTTCGGGTTCATTGCATGAGAATACAGATATCTGGACAAGTAAGGGCAGGTCCCCACGGCGCGGGTTTGCGGCCGGTTTTTTCAGACGGTTTGCAGTTTTGCAAACCGCCTGAAAAACCTGTCGCAAACTAACACAGCGGGCTTCTATGGAAAACCCGTGCAGCAGTCCCCACTGCACGGGTTTTCCGCCCAGCAGTTTTTCATACCGCCGGCCGCCCGAAAAACATTGTGCATGCACATTCTTCCGTCCGGTTTTCGGGTAGAATATGGGAAGGGTGAGGGCCGTGGGGACGTCACACAAACCGGACAAATACCGGTCGGATAAACCCGACCGGTATTTGTCCATTGCCGTGTAAATGGGCCCTAACTGTAAGTGTGTAAACATTTTCCTTGTTTCCAGGTGCCGGAACAATTAGCTATTTACAGTGAGGAAAAAAAGTATTTAGTCAGCCACCAATTGTGCAAGTTCTCCCTGAACGGGTAGTGGATCCACTGGACCGCCGCAAGCGGTGGTACAGGTCACACCAGGGAGCGGAGTCTAAGTGGGTCCCGGTGTTCACCAGAGCCCGCCACAAGGCGGGATGGACTTGCTGCGGCGGGATTCCACCAAGTCGCTACCCCTGACGTCACCTGACGTGACTTGCTTGTGGAGGCAGCCGAGGTGCAGCGAAGTACCAAGACGTCGGGCAAACTCGTAGTCAGGGCCAGGCAGACAGGTCAGGACAGTTGGCGAAGGTTCGAGGTCAGTAGACGGAAGCCAAAGGTTCGGTACACGGAGATCAGGAACGAGGCAAAGGAACACTTTCTCAAAAGGTATATAGCACTAAAGATCCAGCGGGGAATGGACGGAAGTGACTGGGATATATAGGGACAGCGCCCGACAATTAGCCAATTACCGGCGTGCTGGCCCTTTAAATTTCAAAGAGACGGCACGCGCATGACCTAAGGAACGGGGATGCACGCACCGGCCAGCAGGAGGATGCGGACGGACAGGAGTGCGGCTGGGTGAGTATAGGTGTGTTGGGGAGCGAGTGCGCCCGCAGCCCGATATGCGGACCGCAGCGCCACTCTCCCCCGGTGTCGGGGCACAAAGAGGGTTGCGAATGCGCCCGCAGCCTGACTCGCGGGCTGCGGCGCCATTCGTAGCACTCCCACTTAAAAAGATAATCTTTTTAAGTGGGAGAACTTGCACACTTGGTGGCTGACTAAATACTTTTTTCCCCACTGAATGTGATCTACTTACCTTACAATTGTGACCTATGTTTCCTAAAAATGTGGAGTGGGTCAACATATTTTAATAGTATTTAATTAAAGGTTATATTTTAGCTGTTAGTAATATTGGATACTGTGATTTTCCCATTAGTCATGTGTATCCATAGGTTTGCATCGGTGGCATTTTTGAAAGGCCTCTTTTTCTTTTTGTACTTACTTAGATGCCAGGCTCAATGTGACCACGGCATGTAGGCCAGGTGCCAACCGGTTGTCATGGCAGCTGAGTGTCCCAGTAAAGGACACCAGACCTGCCATCTTACTAGTCCTATTACACCCTACAAAAAGCCACACTAACACAACATACAGTATTTGCCGCCCAGTTATCGGCAATGTGTCATACAACCGCTATGTTTATAGGCACCTTAAATCCACTGGTAAGTTTTCATGTACTTCCTTCTTAACAAGAAGTTTTCATTAAACATGCTGTATCACATTGAGAGGTACAAAAGAATTCTATATAGCAATATATTCCACTTACATGAAGTATGCCATCTGATCACTCATCATTTTATGAGACTGTACAACAGGAATCTAAGGGCTTTTATTGTTCTTCTACATTAATTTATTCAATGTGTGCTAGAAAAATATCCAGCCTGGTCTCATCTGATGTGGGTTTTCTAAGTGATCAGACAATGTTATGCATCAGATTGAATCACATAGGCGGATAAATATATACTGTATCTATATTTTGGTTAATCTCATATCCCTCCTGTGTCCAATGTTACTGTAGTGCTCTTATATTTAAAGTCTGAGGCACGTACAGCAGCTGATGCAGATGGACACAGGAACTGAGATAATAAATACTTAAACTGCAATCTAACTGAATCATGTTAGAAAATATGTATTTTTTCAATATTGCTTGCAGGAGTTTTTTCATCTTCTGGAGTGAAGGCATATCAAGAGGGTCCAACCTCTACCACTGGAAATGATTCTGAGAATGAAGGGGCTGCAATAGTGGTTGTCTCAGCTAGTGGTACATGGAAGGAACTTTAGCAAACCACATTCACTTTATAAGAGCGGAATACATGAGCAGCATGGTCAGGGCCGGGATGACGGGTAGGCAGAGGTAGGTGACCGCCTAGGACGCCATTTTATCCAAGGCAGGAAGGGGGCACAAAGAGGCATATATGGGGTTTAATTTTCCCATTGGGAGGGGGAACTATATGCCTTATTTGTCTAAGGCACTAGAAATTTATCAAATCATGACAGGTGTTTAAAATTTTGGGCTTGCAGCACCGGGTTCAGGGGTTCAAAATTAAGAAAACACCAAGGAGTTTGTTGTTCTCACGGGTTTTTGCAGGTTTCTCTGCAACAGGGCTTCCCCCATATCCAAAAACTATAAAATTAATTTGGGAATTTTTAACTGTAAGCCCCAAGGGGGGACAGTGCCCAAAATTGAATGATGACATCTCTATTTAGCGCTGTGGAATATAAGTGTGCTGTCTAAATAAAGAAAATCCCCTTTTTAACCCGCCCCCAAACTATAGCTCGGGGCAACGTTTACACGTCGTGCAAAAGAGAGTCATCTTTAAAGGGTTTTGTCTCGCTACAATATTGGGTTTTTTAATTTAAAGATTTTTAAAAAAAAACATTTTGAAATATATTTCATTAAAAAAGTCCAATGATTTTGAGCTCCCCGTTCATGGGAGCTCAGCTTCTAAAATTTTATACAGCCGACCTTTGATCCTTATCTTACGGCTGTCAGGTTGAATACTCATCACCTTTGAAGACGGCACAAGAGCCCCTCCCGACAGAATGCTTTTTAGGTAGGGGGGGGGGAGACTCTGGCTTCTATGTCCGTCTGCCCGGATTAACCCTGGTGGCCTCTTTCCCCTGCTCTCTACACAGATACAGAGATTAGGCTGATCAAAAAGTTTTTACAGAGGGCCCCCGTTTGTTATATAATCATGATGTCTGTGGAGCTGTAACTATAATAATATATACAAATTTTTAAAATTCATGCTGTGCTGACTGGGACACATCCTAGTACACTTTTTACTTCCCTGCCCTGTTCTGGAGGGTTTTTTTTGTTGTTGCTGGAGAGTGGAATATTAAGCTAACAAGGGGGAAAGAACACTTGCACCCCTCTTTCTGCATTGCAAACATAGCCCCAGGCAGCACACAGGTTAAATCTGGGAGCAATCCCCCGCTTTTCGAAGTTACCGGCGGATACTGCCTGGTGCTGAGGGGGGGGGGGAAGAGGCAAAAGCCTAAAACCCCCTCAATTCAATCCCATTCACAACAACGAAAGCTATTAATGAACAACTCCCTTTAACCCCTTTCCTAATTTTTATTTTTCCCCCTACAAGAATTTTAAGGGGGTTTTTTTTTGCGGACAAGTTTACTTTTAGTAGGTTATTCATATTACTATAGAATATACTAGGAACGGCAAAAAAAATTCTAAGGGGGGCAAAAAAATGAAAAAAAAACGTACTGGCGCCATCTATGCGGGAGGTTTCTTCTTACGGAGTTTATACTTAGGTAAAAATGAGATTTTATCTGTAATATACAGGTTGCTATGCATCCACCAATACCAAACATGCAGGGTTTCCGTTATGTTTTAGTACCGTAAAAAAATTCAAACATTTTCTTTTCTTGAATTTTGCGTTGATGCGCCATTTTGTGCGACATTTTACTTTTTTGTACTTTAACCTTCTGACGTGAGTGAGGCAGCATTTTTTGCGGGCAGATGTGTACTTTTTAATGCTAGCACTTTGAAATGGATGCGACTTTTTTGATTACTTTTATTTAAATTTTTATGTGACGTGAAATGATAAAAAAAACCCGCAATTTTGGCGTTTGGAATTTTTTTTCTTCTACGGTGTTCAGCGTACGGGATAAATTAAATTATATTTTTATAGATCGGACTTTTTCGGACGCGGAGATAACAAATATGTGTAACTTTTTTATTAATTTATTGTTTTTATTTGTAAAATGGGGAAAAGGGGGTGATTTGAACTTAAATTTTTTTTTTTTTTTCTACTTTATTTTTTTTTTACTTTAACATTTAGTCCCCCTATGGTGCTTGACCACTAGGGGGCGTGATCGTTAATACAGCCTAATGCATTGCATAGGCAATGCATTAGGGTGACAAAGATGGCGGTTTCCCCACTTCCTGTCTGCGGACGGAAGTGGGGCAAACAGGAACATGGTAGCGATCAGAGCCTTCACAGGGCGCTGCGCTGCGCTGCCATGTTAGCCCGTCGGGACCCAGCGATCTCACCGCTGATATCCCGATCAGGCTGAAAAGTGGTGCGCGGCACCACTTTTCTGTCATTCAGACGCCGCAGCCATCTTTGCCGCGGCGCCTGATGGGTTAAACAGCGCAGGCGGGCACCGCCGCCCGCCTGCGCTGAAACCGCCGGGTATTAGCTGCAATTAGCCGCTAACACCCGGCAGCTGTGAAGCGGTATCGCGCCGCGATCTTGTTTCAAAGCTGCTTACCGCCGATTTGATGTACTCATGCGTCGGTAAGGGGTTAATAGGTTTTAAAAAAAAAGGAAAAAAACAAAAAAGTGTAGAAAAAAATAAAAAATATTTAATTAAGAAAATTACACACAAAAAAAACCTACAATATTAGGTATCTACATGACTATAATAACCTGTAGAATTCATCTAACAGTTTATTTAGTATAAAATGTGAAAGGTTTAAAAAAAATGATTACAAATTTTTTTAAAAAAAATTCTGCAGTACTTTATTTGTAAAATTAAACTACGCACCCGCATAAAACAAGTTCTCATACAACTGTGTCACTTAAAAAAATGAAAAAGTTACAACTGTTGAAATGCAGGAAGGCAAAAACTAAAAAAAAAATAGCTGTTATTATGGCCTATTCAGGCCTAGGCCTTAAGGAGTTGAAAGAGATGCCAATGGACTTACAATTCTTTTCGACAATAAAGTGATCACAGGTCGTCCAGTTACCATAACTTCCAGCAATTAATTGTAATCTTTGATGAAACCCAGCAGCGAGTGTTCAATTCTCCGACAGTGCCACCACAGAGGAAATTAAGCACTGCATAGTTTCTACTGAGATTGAGGCCTACTTGTGTAATACATGGAAATGCCAGGTCCTCAAGATTGAAAGAACGGTCTCATCTGGATAATAGAGGAGGTTTGTTAGTGGTAGACACCATTTATTCACTTTGACTACTCCGCCAGGTGTTTAAAAATGAGTTTTCTAAACTAGAAAACTGCTGTACATTATTTTTAATGTATAGGAAATCATACACTTATACACGTATTACAAACTCTGCTTCTATAGCTCCTATGTACCAATGAGTAGGCCCCTATCTAGGAAAATAATGGTATAGTTAGTAACATTCACTAACTGTATGGACTAAACAGTTATGTGTCCTCCTGGGTTAGGGTTCATTCACACTGTTGATTTGAATCAGGGTGTAATCTGACTGCAATCCGTCTTACATTCTTTGTAATGAGAAATCAGCATTGTTGCGCACACGGTGCTTGTATAAGGATATGTCCACATGGTGTACGGCGTGTAAATGCGCTGCAATACACCGTAAGTTCACCCCACAAATACAGTAAAATCATAGCACACATTGAGAGCTATGATTTTCAGTACGCACCGGAAGAAGAAGTTACATGTCACTTGTTTCCGGCTCTTACGCACTGGGCAAAGTGAAGGTCAGTGGGAGCGCTGTTGAAAGTACGCAACAAAAGTGAGCACATCCCTAAGTGAAAATGGGCAAATTGTGCCCAATTTGCCACTTTCCCTTTACTGTGACTCGTTAGTGTTACAAGGTGTGAAAGGGGAGCAGGTGTGTTAAATTTGGTATTATCACTCTTGCACTCTCTCATACTGGTCACTGGAAGTTCAACATGGCAGCTCATGGCAAAGAAGTGTCTGAGGATCAGAAACAAAATAATTGCTCCTCTACATAAAGATGGCCTAGGCCATGAGAAGATTGCCAACACAGTGAAACTGAGCTGCAGCATGGTGGCCAAGACCATACAGCGGTTTAACAAGACAGGTTACACTCAGAACAGGCTTCACCATGGTCGACCAAAGAATTTGAGTTCACAGCATCATATCCAGAGATTGTGTTTTCAATATAGTCATATGAGTGCTGCCATCATTGCTACAGAGGTTAAAGGGGTGGAGGGTCAGCATGTCAGTGCTCAGACCATATGCCACACACTGCATCAAATTAGTCTGCATGGCTGTCGTCCCAGAAGAAAGCCTCTCATAAGGATGATGCACAAGAAAGCCTGCAAACAGTTTTGTTTGCATGAATACCAACATGTACTGTGACATACTGAAACAGAACATATTCTCCTCCCTTCAGAAACTGGGTCACAGGATTGTATTCCAACATAATAACGGCCCCAAACACACCTCCAAGACGACCACTGTCTTGCTAAAGAAAAGAGGGCAAAGGTGCTGGACTGGCCAAGCATGTCTCCTATTGAGCATCTTTGGGGAATCCTCAAGCAGAAGATGGAGAAGCGCAGGGTCTCTAACATCCACCAGATCCGTGATGTCGTCATGGAGGAGGGAAGAGGATTCCAGTGGCTGCAACCTGTGAAGCTCTAGTGAACTGTGAACTCCATGCCCAAGAGAGTTTAGGCAGCGCTGGAAAGTAATGGTGGTCACACAAGATATTGACACTTTGTGAACAATTTGTACATTTTCAATTAGGGGTGCACTCACCTTTGTTTCCAGCGGTTTAGATGTTGATGGCTGTGTGTTGAGTTATTTTGAGGGCACACTAAATGTACACTGTTATACAAGCTGTACACTGACTACTTTATATTGTATCATAGTGTCATATCTTCATTGTTGTCTCAAGAAAAGATATAATACAATATTTACAATGTACTCACTGTTTGTGCTGCAATACACCTGAAGTACGCCCCACAAATACAGTAAAATCATAGCACACATTGAGTGCTATGATTTTGGCGGTGGAAGTAGAGAAATAAAGAACATGCCACCATGTTTTTTATGGTGGGAAACCACCATATTGATACACCATAATGCATTGTCTATACTGGCTGTAAAAATGTAAGGCTGTAAAAATTATCGCTCCCCTCGTGGTGTAGCACCATAGGGGGATTCAAAGTCAAAGTAAAAAAAAAATGTTTTAAAGAGAAAATAAATATTAAAAGTTCAAGTCACTCCTTTTCGCCATTTTACAAATAAAAACAATAATAAAAAAGTTACACATATTTGGTATCGCCGCATCCGAAAAAGTCCGATATATTCAAATATAACATCATTTATTCCGTACGCTGAACACTGTTCCCTAACAATTGGAATAAATTTAATCAAAAAAGTTGCATGCAATCCAAACTGGTAGCAATAAAAAGTACACTTCAGCCCACAAAAAATGCCCCCTCACTCAAGTCCATAGGTGTTAGTACAAAAAAGTCGCAGAAAATGTCTATGTACGTGGAAAAATAAAAAAGTTTTGGTTCTGGATAGGCGAGGAGGGAAAAAAGAGTGTGAAAAAAAGGCTCTGTCACGAAGGGGTTAAACATGAGCTGTGCAGTTGATTTACTGAAGTCTTATGTGGGTACAAAAATCCTCCACCTGAGCCCCACAAAGTCACATAAACAAGGTGTTTATTGAGGGACAGAAAGTGAGATGAAATCTGAACAGGGGCACAGACAACGAAATTAAAGCCACATGGGTGCTAATCCTTCCCTGAACAAAACTAAAGAAAAAAAGAAAAATTGTAACGTACCCAGAAATTCAACTTAAGAACAAGCCTGTGGAACCTATCTTTATTCATAGCCTGGGGACTTCCTGTACATTGTTCACAATGCAAACAATGTAATCATAATTAAAAAGTAAACAGTTCAGTGCTGATAGACTAGTGGCCCTCCACCATTTATGTTTGCAATATCTACATACCTGTATGGGGCATCGGCACTTAGAGATGAGCAATTTTTTTTCTTATATTTTCTGCTGCTTTTTTTCTTTGCTGGTCTCTTTGCCAGCCCCTTTAAAGAGGTGATTCTTGAGGTTATCGAATATACACAGAGTAGAACATTTCACTTCTAATTGAAGTTGTTCGGACTAGTAAATTTCCAGTCACATGGCATACATGGATTTTGGTATGGAATTATGCATTAAATCCACATCTCATTATTTCACATTTTATTTTTCCACTGTAGAAAAGAATGAATTGATGTGGAGTGCCCCAGTTTTCCCATAGTTTTCCATATTAACTGAAGTGGAGCATAACACCTCATCCCATTGCAGAGTTAAATACATGTACTCATACTATGGTTGCAGGTTAGTACAGTACATGTGTTTAACATGTGTGATGTGGAATGCTGGAACTTGTTGTTCTAAAGCAGCAGCTGCTGTGGAACTACAAGTATCAGCATGCCACACTACACATGTTAAACTTGTACTAATCTACACCCATAGGATAATTACATCTGTTTAACGTGTGTTGTGGCATACTGTCACTTGTAATTCCCTAGCAGCAGCTGTGAACAGACAGCTGCTATGGAACCACTATTGCAGCATGTCACACCAGGCATGTTAATCACATGTACTAACAGGGGCACAGCCAGCAACAAAAAACGTGGAAGTTTGAGTCACTTTCCAAAACGAAAAAAAATTATTTGGGGTCTGGATTTACATTAAATAAGTAGCTGTTCCTACTTACATACAAATTCAACTTGAGAATAAACCTATAGTCCCTATCTCATTTGTAAGCCGGGGATTGCTTTTATAGGTGTTAACTGTGATTGTAATCCTGCCTGTGATGATAATGATATGACTGCTGTGAAGTGATCTCTACAGAACAGTGTTGGCCTATTAGGAGGTTTAGTGAAAAATTCTAGATTTCAGGATTCTTTTAATATAGATTATTATATGAAAAAATAAAAAAAAACACAAACATTTTAAGAATATCATTAATATAAATGGACAAAATCAGAGCTTTTTTCAATAGGAACATTTTGGTTCTTGCAATGCTTTAAGGCCACCCTGTTCCATAATGTACTAATAAATCATAGGAACGGTCCTGTTCCCTGCAAACTGACACAATAGTATGGTGGTGCTTCCGTCACTACACGCTCTAGATCAATGATTCCTGCAGGTAACTGCCGCATATAAATGGATGACAAAAGATAACTCCATATGTCCATCATTAACCCTCCCACCCCCATCAGAAATCAGGCGATACCTTTTAGAGGCTAACTGAGTATATTTGATAGTGAGCTTTCGAGAGTTCTAGCTCTCTTCTTCAGACATGATGTTATACAAGAAACTGAAAATTCACAGACTTTTTATACACAAAAGACATGGACCTTTAAAGAAACTTAGAATCTTTAAAAATAACAAAATGCAACATAAGTAGATAAATAATTTACAAAAAACTTGAAGAAAACTTGTTGTTATCTGTTAGCTATCAGGTGTGATTTGTGACTCTCACAGTTCATACATAGTGTGACATGAAGCTGTAATGAATATTCAGTCCGTTTTGCAGAGTTTTAAATTTACTTATATTCCCATTCATTTCTCTCCCTCTGTGTCTTAGAATGTACTATTAAGACCACAACATGCAAATTTTCAAGAGAGTGATATTATCTGGAGAAATGTACGGCCACTGGGAGATCTGTTGCTAATAGTGAATCTGTGTGAATTCATGCGCTGGCTGAGTCTCTGTCCTGTTTCCTCCACATAGAGGCCTGTGGTCGGACATTGCACTCACATTATGAGATACACCACATTGGAAGACGTGCAGGAAAATCTCCCCCTAATTCTGGGCACCTGCTGTGACTGTGGGACAGGTACACTGTCAGTGGTGTGGATGTGTCTGCAGGGATGCACCTGTTTCGCAGGCAGGGTGAGGGACCATTTTCAGTTGGGGCCTTAAGGGCACTCCGGACAATAATACGCCGCAGGTTTGGTGGTTGCCGAAAGGAAAGGAGAGGAGGGACTGGAAGGAGGAGGAAGTTTCCAATTTAGAAGAGTGAATGCAACCAGCTTCCAAACCGCACTGAGGGGAGCTTGACCAGACGTGAGAAAAATCTTTATTTAAAAAAAATGATTCTTTATTTGTAGTCCATTAAAATCATATTGGATGGTATACAGCACATAAAGGGAGGCATACATAAACAGCAGCAAAAATTACATGGGCTGTATGAGCTAGATCGGCCAACGCGTTTCGGGAGTAGCATCTCCCTTATTCATGGCTATCAATACCACTCTATCTGTGAACCGGAAGCTTACGAAAATATAACGGATGAAGCCAGTCACATGACACAATACGTCATTTTATTAAACAAGAAATAAACTCACTACATAATAAAAACTAACAATAAAAGAAAAACCATATGTAAAAAATAATGCTGCATGCTGACTACATGAACATATACTTTGCAACAATTCTAATAATGATAAGCAATATCCCGCCTAATATTTAATCCCAAAGGGGACCTGGTTTCCAATTCAGGTCCAGAAGCAGGTGGAAGTGCTTATCCCAAAGGATCCCAGGCCAGGTTGCTTCTATATGCTCCCCAAGATACACAAAGATAGCAACCCTGGGAGGCCTATCATTTCTGGCATTGGGACACTGACAGAAGACATCTCGGGTTGGGTGGAAAATATCCTAAAACCCTGGGTCAAAGATACTCCAAGCTACATCCAGGACACCACTTACCTTCTTACCAAACTGAATGCCCTCGGTCCACTACCTGAGGGTACCGTTTTGGCTACCATGGATGTAAAATCCCTGTATACCAACATTCCCCACAAGGATGGAGTTGCAGCATGTCGGTTGCACCTGGAGAAACAAAACCTCCCAACAAAACCAGTCACACAGCTCATACAGTTCATACTTAGCCATAACTATTTTACTTTTGGAGAGGAATTATATCTACAGCGAATGGGAACTTCAATGGGGTCCAGATGTGCGCCCCAGTATGCAAACCTCTTTATGGCGGAACTGGAAGGAGCATATTTATTAACATGCACCACCAAACCCATGATGTACCTCCGTTATATTGATGATATCCTTGTCATCTGGACTGCAGGTGAGAAGACCCTACTTCAATTCCATAATGACTTCAATGACTTTCACCTCACCATCAACCTTAAGCTTACCTATTCAGAGAGCAAAATCCACTTTCTGGATACCACAATAGACATTAAGGACTACCGGTTACTCACATCAATATACCACAGACCCACAGACAGAACGGCCTACCTCAGAAACGACAGCTTCCACCCCTGGCACACAAAACAATCTATTATTTACGGCCAGGCTATACGATACAATCGTATTTGCTCCGACAAGGCAGACCTGGACAAGCACATCCTGGATCTGAGGACGAAATTTCTCCAGTTTGGATACAGACCAAAATTAAACGGAAAAACCAAAAAAAAGGGGCAGCTCCCAAATAAAACAAGACAGTTCTACTTCCCAAACAAAAGACCCAGAATAAACCCCCCGAGTCCCCCTATTTGTCGCCTCAACCCACAGGGGAGTTCCTATAAAAAGGATTGCCAAGGAAACCCCAACCCCTGGCTAAAAAAAAGGGACAACAGACTCAAAGAAATATTCCAAAGTCCCTTTCCCCCTCCTTTCCCTTTCGGCAACCCCCCAAAAACTGGGGTTTTTATTATTTTTCCCGGCCGGGCCCCTTTCAGGCCCCAAAACTAAAAAATGGCCCCTAAACCCCTGCCTGCAGAACGGGTTCCCAAGCCCAACGGCGGGGGGAAAAACATCCACATTTCCGGGGACAGTGTTACCTTTTCCCAAACCCCAAAAGGTGCACAGAATTGGGGGGAACATTTTTCCTGCAGGTTTTTTAATGTGGTGAAATCTCTATTGGGGTTGTGAAATGTCCCATCACGGGCCTTTTTTGGGGGGGAAACGGGCCCAGAGACTCAGTCGGCTAGAACTGAGACAGATTCATTTTTAGTAACAGAAACTGATCTCCCAGTGTCCGAACTTTTCCCCAAAGAGACCATTTCCTTAAGATTTGCGGGTTGTGGTTTTAATGGGACATTTTAAGACACAGAGGGAAAAAGGAAGGGGAAAACAAAATTAAAGGGCTTTTTTAAAACACCTCAAAAGGGCTAAATATTCTTTCCCAGCTTCTTTTCCCTTTTATATATGAATTCTGAGGGTCACAAATCACATTTTTTTTGATTTTTTTTCTAAAAAAGATAAGAGAAAAGAATTATAAACCCTTTTGGGCACGCCTCACAATTTCCTTGTTTATTTCTTGACCTTTTTGTAAAAAAACTTCTCTACTTTTATTGCTTTTGTTTTTTTTAAGTTTCCCAAAATTTTCTTTTGAAAACCCAAGTCTTTTGTGTATAAAAAGTGGGGGAATTTTAAATTTTTTGTAAAAACTCATGTTGAAGAAGAGAGCCTAAAACTCTAAAAAAGCTTCCCAAATTCAAAATATTTCAGTTAGCCTCAAAAAGGGTTTATCCCCTGAATTTCTTAAATTTTCTACTCCCCTTTCAGGGCTAACAAGGTACAACATTTGTACTATAGCAAACCTGGGGCCACCCCACAAATCCCTTTCCCGTTTCCCTTTAAAAGGGAAGCCAAACCCAAAAAGGGGTTTTGGGGGTGGTTAATAGGCTTCCCCTTTTACAGGCATATTACTTTGTAATACAGTATTATAAAAGGGAGTAATTAAAAAAAAATAAGAAAAAAAGAATAAATTAAGATGTTTGAAAATAAAAAAGGAAGACACCTTTTTTCTCCATTACATTTTTTTTTTATTTTCCGCAGAAACAGGCAAGTGATTAAACATTTTAGTGCCACGTTTGCTCAGGATTAAACCACCAAGAAGTGCATTTCCATAGTTGAGTCCGTGTCACACTTTTAAGAGAAGTCTAAATTTATAATATATGTGTCTTCACTGGCACAACACTGAAATTTGACATCAGAAATTTTCACTGCAACATCCATTGCACACTAATTTCTTGAAAACACCCGTGGTAGTAGTCATTACATCTGTGGATAAATTCCTTGAGCGGTGTAGTTTCCAAAATGGGGTCACTCCAAAATAATAATCTCTCTCTTTTGATTACCCAAACAGCAGTACAAAACCAGGATATATTATGTATTGCCATATAATGGTGGGATGATTTTCCTCCTTTTACCTCTTGTGAAAATGAAACATTTTGAGCTACATACTATTGTAAAAAAAAAGTAATTTTGCATTTCCACTACCTAACTGTTGTACATTTGGTTGGTATCTCAAATATGGTGCCTGAAAAACATCCTAAAACGGAGGTCTTAACCCTAAGCCAAAATCCACAAAATACTTTTTCATTTTTGAACTCTGTGTTTAAATCAGATAGATTACTGGAACCACATGGCATTTGTAAAAACTACATAACCAGGGTGATAAACTGATTAAGAGTGCCTTCCACATGGATACGTGGGCCTAGACAATGCCACAAAAACATTTTCCTGACTACCACCACCAGCTTGTGTTTCTCCAGCAGTGGTTGCAACGTCCATCTGCTCTATGAAGCTGAAAACATGATCGGAGAAGGCAACTTTTTGTAGAGGTCAAATTCTGATACTGCTGTAAACCCTTTTCTGCTGGTTCAACCTCGTTAGTCAAGATGCAGCTACCATTTGTCTGCTTTGGAGCCTCATACAAAGTACGTGTCACTGAACTGTTGTTTTAGGCACTCCCCTGGTTTATTTTAGAGGTGAATTGCTCTACTGTAGCATGGTGTCAGTTCACCCTTGTAAACCGTTTATCGGGGTGGGCTTCCCAGAATACAGCGAGGTCACGAACAAGGAAAACGACTCCAACACCAGTTCAACCAAAGGTATAGTTTACTGAACTTGCCGGAAAAGTATGTTCAACCAATTCCCCAAAAACACATGTACAAAGATGTGACTAAGGCCCCTGTGCTACACAGTGTATCTTCGGAAGTGTATTCTTCGGATACATGATATGTTTACCTACCCACGGGCTTGGAAAGGCCAACCACCAATTATCTTTTAATACTCTACGCAACAGGAACAATTGTAGGTGGTGCAGTTCAAAGGCGCGCTCGTGGCGTAACACAACAGCTTACACTTAATTAACTGTACCCACTATTCCCAAAAGATATATATGGATAACATTCGGAGTAATACAAATGAAAAGGTTGCAATAGTAGCAGTACTGATTGTAAGCACTCTCCAATGTCCTGAATCAGGAACCATACTAAAATAGACACCTATGGCCTGACACCAAATAGGGCCCTAACTAAGCTAACTACAGACCTGGAAATAATTCTAGGTTTGTTGGCGTGCATGCTTTCAATCCGGGTCTACCTTGAAATTGCGGACAGTCACTGCTCTGAGATGAGGGTCCCTTCTGTTGAAGTCGGATATTCAATATGGTAGTCGCTCTTCTCTGTCTCTAGATCCTGCAGAATGTCCATTCTGTCACAGTGCTTTCCTTGCGAACAGTATCAATGCAGCCAGCAGAACTCTCCTCTCCCAACAGGAGCCGATCACAATTAATGGATTCACAGAGTCAGGAGATCTAAGCAGAACCGTGCTCAGCATTTGTTCTCTGCCTAATTTCTCAGTCTCAACACTTCTTCTCTCTAAAATGGCTGCTGCTCCCTTGTGTCTCTTTCACATCACATGTCCAAATCACGTCTTACCATCAATTATAAACAAGTTAGATTCTGAAAAACATGGCATCTTGTGGTCAAACAGCAGAATCAACAGGATAATTTGCAATCACCAATTACACATAGGATTTTACTGGGCAAACATAATGAGGCTGTTCCACCATCCCACACCCTTGTGCACCTTCATAACTGACGTTCACCACTGACATCAATTGCAAGTGGTGCGCTGCTGTGTCCATGTTGCCTATTCATAATGGCGCCATTTGTCCACTAACAATACATTGTCACCACATCAGGATTTCAAAAGTTCACAAAATGTGCAGTTTCAGAAATACTGCCACTCTTGGCCCAAAAGCCAATTGTTACTTTTTTGCCGCTTTTATGACAGCAAAAAGGGATATTTGTGCAGACAGGATATGAGGTGCAGTCTTTTGTACCAGCTTCTTGCTGTTTTACATATGGGTTGTATATGATATTGGAGCCCTGTTCTATTCATTTTTGCTTTTAGCGAGACAAGATAATAAATACAGCCAGTTAGAAGTATGCCAAGTGATTAGGACTTTTAAAAGTGAAAAGCAATGTCAACCTACCGTTACATGTTTACTGAACCGATAAAAACAAATTGAAGCTATGAAGCTGAACGGCCAGCCGCCTTGATTTAAGAATGCGCCGTGGCTCCTTTCACATAATAATCAGCCCGTCTAGAGACTTGGGACTTTGTCTTTTGTGGGCTAATGACTTTGGAAACATTCCACCCCCGAGGGGGTTGCATAATTCAGAACACCCCTAAAAGCTTTCCCTGCCCCAAATGTTAAATATTTCACATTGACCCATAATTTAAGAAACAAATTTTTTTTCCCATAAAATTTTGGGAAACCAATATTAACCTATAAATTACTAATAGATAAAAAAAAGGCATTTTCCCAAACCTTTAAAGGGGTTTGGCGCCCCACACACATATCCCAAAAATCCGGTCAGATTTTGTTTAAGAATACGCCCAAGTATTTTATCGTTTTTTTTTAGGGTTTTTTGGGGGAAATGAATCTTTTGGTGGTTTGGGGGAATTTCCCCCGCCCCCCAAAAAAATTTGTTTTACTGAAAAAATAAAAAAGCGGGGGGGGAAGTTTTGAGCAGGGTCTGCCCCTTTTTTTCCCCGGGAAAACGCCGGCGAGGGTTTAAAAACCCCTTTCTGACAGTAATCCGTTTGAAAAAACGGGTCTAAAAAACCCCGCCCAAAAAAAAACCAAATTCCCATGGGGGACGGGCCCTTTAAGGGGTTAAAGGGAACATTTCCTTTTTCCCTTTTATAAAATTAGAGTCAATAGCACTTATTAGATTTGAAAGGGACTTTTAAAAATGTTACTTTTTGTTTATGTTATTTTTACTATGAGTAATACAACACAGGCCGTCCTTTATCCCCCAGTAGATGCAACCCGTTTTTATTTTTATTTTTTCTTCCTCTCCTTCTAAGAGCTTTAACTTCTTTTTTTTTCCCAACAACTTATGATAGCTTATTTTTTGGACAAGTTGAAACCTTTTTTCGTCCCCAAATTTAAAATTTTCCCCATAAAAAATTTTATTAAAATTTTTTTCTTTTTTTTCAGATTTTCAAATTTTCTTTTTAGAGAAATTAATTCCCCACGCCCAAATTTTTAACAAAAACTTTTTTAAATGGTTGGGGAAATTCCCCACAAAAAAATCCAATTTCAGCGCCATTATTTAAAAAGGACAAGCGGGTCAAACCCAAACCCCCCTCGGTGCCCCCAAAAACCCGGCCCTTTTCAAATTTTTTGGGGTTTGGGCCCCATCAAAATTACCTTTTTTTTGTAGAATCCTAATCTTAAAAGGAGAGATTGTGGGAGGAGCAAGTACATATGATGAAATTGTTGATCATTTAGCGATTTATATATAAACTGCTCAAACAAAGGTAAAAATTAAACAACACAAAATAACCCCAAAGTCAATCCCCAATTTTCTGCTAAATAAAAACCCCGGCCCAAGTTTAAATCAAACACCGTTTGGTGAATAAATTTTGTTTGCTTTTTGGTGCAAATAAAAACAGAAACGGGTAGAAATGATGGGAAATTTACAAAGAAAAACCCCTAAAAAAGGGAATGGTTCTGCGGGTTTTTTTGCCCCACGCCCTTTTCTCGTTCTAAACCTTTTTTTGCTGTTTTTTTTGGGCCCCTTTTTGAAATTTTTGTTTAGTGCCTAAAACCCCTTAAAAATTTAGCTGAGGCAGTGTAAAAAAACCCCCACAGAATTTGCTCAGTTTGGCAAGCTCATAAAAGGGGGGGTATATAAATTTGAAACTTGGCACAAAAGGTAGGTTGTGTTTTCCCCGGCCCCCTCCGGGCCCCCCGGGCCCCCGCGGGCCGGGGCGCCCCCCCTCCCCCCTGCCCGGGGGTGTCCCCCCGGGGGTCGGGTGCCCCCCCGGGCCCGCGGGGACCGGAACCGGGGGGCGGCAATTTCCAGGGACTCCCCAAAAAACCTCGCTCCTGGTCCCGCCCCGCGTCCATCGGGGCCGGGTGGGGGGCGCGCTTTGCCTTTCCTAAAGGGGGCCCGCCGCGCGGGGTCGTTTCGTGGTTTTTAAAGGGGGCCAGCGCCCCTTTTAATTGGCAAATTTTGCCGGGCCCGCTTCTCCAAATTTAAAGGTACAATCCCATTTAAACACTCCTTGCGGGATTATGTTGCCCGGCCTTAGCTAAAAGCTTTTCCCCAAATTTGGATTCTCCCCTTTTCCCTTTTAAACCCAGACCCCCTGTTTACGTTTTTTGGGACCCCAAAACCCTTTTGCCCCCTTTCCCCCCGACCTTCCTGCCTGTCCACGCCCCCCAAAAACCCTTTCAACCCCCTTTGCCCTTTACCTGCTCCCTTTTCCCACCACTACAAATCTGGGAACTACGATTCTGCCCCAAACCTGCCCCTGGGTGCCCCCGGGCAAGCAATCACGTCGGGGGAAACCCCGGGGTAGCCTAAACCCCAGCAAGCCCCTTTCCCGTTTTTGCGGGGGGCCTCTGGTAAAAACCGGGGGGCCTATTGGTTTTCCTTTCCCCTGGCTTTGGTTTAAAATCCCCATCGTTTGCTGGTCCGGGGGAATCCACAAACCCAACCCTTACAGTTAGATCCCCCCTGGATCCCGCCAAGGTGCCTCTGCCAAGCATCGCGGATTTTTTACAACGATTGTTGCCCAGCAATCGCAAAAAAAATCCACAAAAAAGGGTTCAGAAATTGGGCCGCTAACCCGAGGGCGTCAGCTTCTTGCATTCCCGGGAAAAGCAGTCTCCCCCCCTTTCGGGGGCCTCCGTCTACCTACATCCCCTTTGGCCCCCCCGGGGGGCCCCAAAACATGGGCTCCCCTAACCCTCCGTTTTCCCGGTGTTCCCCAAATTTTCTCCCGGGGTTTTCGTTCCCTCAGTGTTTCCAATTTTGCCGGGGAAAGCTGATTGGCCCCGGATCATTTTTCCCCTGGAAGTTTCAAAGGGGTCCCCTTTTTTGTCCCGGAAAACTATTTTCCCCGGGAAAGGCCCGGGGTTTGGGGCAACCCCCCTCGGGGAAAAGGGGCGACCCTTTTTACGGTGGGAAACCTACCCGACCTTCCTCCGGGAATTCCGGGAAAGTTTTTCGGGGCCCGGAAACCGCCCCTCCGCCGAGCCCCCCGGCCCTATTTAGCCTCCGTCGGGGCGAGTCTTCTGTGGGGACATCCCGGAAAAATTTCCCGTACCCTGGCTTCGGGGGGGGCTCGCAGGGAACAAGGGCCGCCCCCCCCTTGCGCTCCCTTTCAAAAAGGGTCGTCCAGCGGGGTTAAAAAGACGCTTTGGGGCAGAAAAAACCCTCCCTCCTCCCAAAAAACAAATTTAATAAAAACCAAGGGCAATTTCGTTTGGGAAAGGGGTTCGGGGAGGGGCGGGAGCAGCTTCGCCAAAAAGGGGACCCCTGCTCTTCCCCGTGGGCGTTTCCCACCTGGTCCGGTTTCCAGAAATTCCCCTTTTCCACTCCTCTAAAACCTAAAGGGGGGGAAACCCGGGGCAAGGGGGATCGGGCTCATTTAAAGGGGAGCAAGAACTGAACCCCCTCGGGCAGGGGAACCCTTGCCCTACTGCGCCAGCCCGGACCACTTCCCCAAAAAAATGTCCCCTTCTTCCTCACTTTCCGGGAAAAAACGCTCTCCCCGGGGTTTGGCCTTGGGAGAGGCGGCCCTGGGTGCTTTTTCCCCTCCTCTCCCCTTTTGATATGCCAGTAGAGGTAAATTTTATGCTGGTCCTTCGTTCCGGAGTTCGGCCTTCCGGGATCGGATCTGGGGGGAAACCCTTTATTTAGCCTTCTTTGGAAAAACCCGGTCCCCCCGGAAATACCTGTGGGTCCGGCGGGAAAAAACCCCTTTGTTTTTCTCTTGGGTAATTGGGAGTCCCACTGCCCCAATCCAGTACAAAACCCCGGGCCGGTGACCCCTCCGTTTTGGGGGGCTCTCCCCATAAAGAGAAAAAATTGGGTTTCCCCTTTTCTTTTTCCCGGTTTCCCTCACTACCCTCTTGGGCTTCCCGGCTGAAAGGGCCCCACGCCCCTACCCTCAAACGGGAAGAGGGGCGAAGTCCTGCTTTGGGGGCCCGGGAAAATCCCAAAACCGGTTTCTGGAGGTTTAACCAAACGACGGGGGCCTACCCCTTCTTCCGCTCCCCCTTGTAAAACCCCCTTTTTTCCCCTCCCCCGGGCCCGGCCCGAGTACCAGGATTTTGGGGGTGTATTCCCCGGGAAAAAGGGGGAGGCCGATTCGCTGCCCCCCACATCGGCCCCTTAAACCCGCCCCTATTGAACCCCCCTTTCCCCCCCAAAAACCCCATCCTCCCCCGGGGGGGGGTTCTTACCCACTGCCTGCCGGGGGAACCGGGCCTTTGTGGGCCCCCATTAGGAGGGAACCTGCAAAGGTTTTCCACCCCGTAAGTCCTCCTCCCCACCCCGGACCGGGTTTTTTCTTGTGCAGAAGAAGGAGGGGTTTCTCTCCGTCCAGGGCTTTGGGGACTAGGGGGTTCCTAAAAAAAGATAACCGGAAAAACCCTCCCCTTTCTTCCCATTTTTTTCCCGGACCCTGTTTGCCCTTTCCTCAAGGGGGCTAGAGTGTTTTCCAAGTTGGATCAACTTTGGGGGCCAAAACCCTCATCATTTTTCCGAGAAGGGGCCAAAAGGGAAAAAAGGGCCCAATTCAACACACAAAGACGGCTTTTCCGAATATCTGTGATGTTTTTTGGGGTTTATCCCCCCCCAAACCCCAGGCCGTTTTTTCCCGGGTTTTGGGTCAATAAACGTTTCCGGGGACCTGCTGTACACCCTGCTTAAAATTGTTTTCCCGGGAAAAGAAAATTTTAAATTTTTTCCCCTGACATACCGGGTTCCAAAGGGAAAACAATACCCAAAGGGTCCCAACGCCTGCGGGACAACCGGACGAATGCCAAACTGGGAGAAGTGTGGGGTTTCCCAACCGGGCCCCATTTTCCCCTTTCCTGGGGGAAACATTGTCTCTGATCGAGGTTTTTAGAGGGATCCTGCAAAACTCTCAGGGGATTCCAAAAAGTGGCCGGGGCCCTGTCGGCCCCGGGCAAATTTAAAGGGTTTTCAGGGATTCGCCAACTACTCCCGGCAGTTTTTTTCCCATTTTTTTCTCCCGGTTTTAGTGGTCCCATTGGGGCCCTCTCAACCCGGAAGAATGCAAACCCCTTAGATGCTGGCCCCCCAATCTGCCGAGGAAGGTTTTTCTCCCAAATTTAAAAAGGGCCCGGGGCCTTTTCCTCCCCCCAAACCCATTTTGGTCCCCCCGGACCCCCCTAAAGGGGACCCTTCACCTGGGGGTTGATGCCTTTTCCCGGGGACAGGGGGGGGTCCCTGACCCAAAAGGGCCCTAAAGGCAAAAACCGTCACATGGGGTTTTCTTTTCAAAAAATTTTCCTCTTCGGCAAAAACAAAATTTCGCCTTTGGGAGAGGGGGAAAGCTTTTTGGCCTTTAAAAATTGGGCCCCTGGGGGAAAGTGGCACATCCTTGGGGGGACCCCGCCCCCCCAAAATTGCCCTTTCTTTCCCAGACCAAAAAATCTGAAATTTCCTAAAAAGAGGGGCTCAGCCCCCCAAAAACCCTCGCCACCCCCCGGTGGCCCTCTTTTTTTTTTCCCCGTTTTTTGATTTTAAAAACCCACTTTTAAACCGGCCGGGAAAAAAAAATAAAAAAGCGGATCCCTCCCCCCTTTTTTGACGTTACCGGGGGGAAAAACCCTTTTGGCCTCCCCATTTTCATGCTCCCCAAAACGGGGGGGCCCCGGTTGGCTCCGGGGACCCTCCGCACCCGTTCCCCCCGGGCAAAACCTATGTGGCCCCGCATTTCAGGAGGAGAATTCGGGTTGGGGGCATAGCTTTTTTTGGGCCCGGGCCATCCCGGGGATTCGAAAAAACCCTTATGCTTCATCTCCCGTCACTACGGTGGCCAACCCCTGCCCCAAGGGAGTAAAAGGGGAACTTTGTTTTTCCTCCCACCACATTTTTGCCCAAAAAAGGTTCCTCGCCTTTGGGGCCCGCGGGTCTCTTAGCCCCTTTTCCCCAAATTTCCAGAATCCCCCAAGGTCACCATGGGCAGGACTTTATAGGGCCTCCCCCCTTTCCCGCCCGGGAAACTGGGGTCATCTGGGTTTTTCACGGGACCGTTTTTAAAATGTCCCCCTTTTGGCCCCGCTTCCGGGCTTCCTTCTGCCCCCCCCAATTGGAGGATACTTCTCCCCACCCACATCTTTCGTTTACATGGCTTACCTTACCACATTTTTCGGGGGACCAAACGTCCATTTTTGTCCCCAAAATTTTTGGGCCCGTTTTTGTGTTCCCGGTTGAGCAGATCAAGCTGGATTTTTTTTCCCAAAAAATCACCCCCAGACAAATTGGAAAAGGGGGGAGAGGGAAAACCCAAAATTTTTTGGGAGATACCCCGCACTTCTTTGTCCCCGGGAAGGGACGGGGCCAAACGGGTTTCCCGATTTTGTTACCTTGGAAAGTTTTCTTATAATCATTCCGGGATTTCCGGGCCCTTCTCCTGGCCGTTCTCCTTTCCTGGGGGGGGGTCTTCGGCCTTTCACCCACGCCCCCCCCTTCCCCTGGTTTCCCCCCCCTAAACCCCGAGGCCCCCGCCGTGGACAATCAGGTTAGGTTATAAAGAAAAATTTGGGCGAGAGCCCCGGGAAAAAGCCCACCCCAGGGCTTTCGGGCCGTATGAAAAACCAGGGGGACAAGAAAGGGGGCCCTTTCCCCCTTTTTGGTTCCTCCCAGGGGTTTGGGTTTGGGGGGCTCTCTCCTAGGGTACATACGCCTCAAGATTCCCAGTTAAAAATTTGGGGTCCGCTTTTTCCCGGGGGCCCCTTAAAAAAATTTCTCGAAAACTAAAAACCCGGGGGTCCTAAAAAACTCTTCTGCCTCATCTCCCCGGGGTCCCTAACCCCTTTAAATTTTCCCCTTCCTAAAAGCCTTGGTCCTAAAACCGGTTCCCCAGAGGGCGGGGGGGTTTTAAATCCCCGTTTGCTAGAACCCCCAGATTCTTTGAAGTAAAAGGGCCCTCCTGGACATGAAAAACCGTAAAGGGTAAAGCGATTATTTCTTGTCGTTTGGAGGGGTTTGGGGCCCCGAAGAGAGGCCCGGGGAACCAGACCCAAATATCCTAAAATCCAGACCTTTTTCCGAAAAAATTCCTTAAGCCTAAAAAAGGGGGAACCAAAGGGGGGGGGGGGTACTGTCACGGCCCCCCCTGCTCCCCGGGCCCCCGGGGGCCGCGGGCGCCCCCCGTGCCCCCCCGTCCGGGTGTCCCCCGGGGGTGGGGGTGCCGCCGCGGCCGCGGGACGGGGCCGGGGGGGGTTTTAAAAAACCCCAAGGGCTCCCCCTAACCTCGCCCCTGTTGCCGTCCCCCCGTCCTCTCCCGGGGTCGGGGGCGCGCCCCCTGTGTCCTTTAAGGGCGCGCGCGCGGCTGGGTTCCCTCGGGGGTTTTAAAAGGGGCCAGCCCCCCTTTTAATTTGGGCAAAATTGCCGGGCGCTTTCCAACTTAGGAAACCCCCAAAATTAACCCCTGCTGGTCTATTTTTTCCTCTTTGCCTTATTTAAAGCTTTCCCAAAGGTTTTTCTCCCCTTTTCCTTTGTCCCAGACCTTTTGGCAAATTTTCCTTTGGACTCCAAAACCTTTCCGCCCCCCTGCCCCGCCCTTTTTTTCCTGTCCACGCCCACAAAACCTTTGCCCCTTGCCTCCCTTTTGCTGCCTGCCCCCAAAAACCCGTTTCTCGGCCCTACGTTTTTCTGCACCACGCTCCCACCTGGGCCCTTCCACCGCAAGC
Source organism: Phyllomedusa bahiana (assembly GCA_025379985.1). Classification (NCBI taxonomy): domain Eukaryota; kingdom Metazoa; phylum Chordata; class Amphibia; order Anura; family Hylidae; genus Phyllomedusa; species Phyllomedusa bahiana. The sequence continues at coordinate 14,706 of JAODAL010035438.1, read as the reverse complement.
AAGTCCGTAGGGGGGGACGACCGGGTTTACCCTTTCAACCCCCGCAGCAAGTCCATCCGCTTTCCCGGCGGGCTTTTTTTTTTTGGTAAAAAAAGGGGGGGCTACTTAGTTTCCCCTTTTGGGCGGGGGTTTAAATACCATCGTTTTGCGGTGGCCCGGGGGACCCAAAACCCAACCCTAAAATTGTTCTGTCAGCACATCACCCCAAAAACAGTGCGGGCGATTGGCATTTGCCAGAGAAAAAACCAAATTTTTGGGAAAAGTTTTCGCCCAAATGGGGGGCCTTTTTGGCCCTCTTCACAGTTTGAGACCCCATTTTCAAATGAACCCTTTGGACAAAAGAGTCCGGAGACACCAGGGGAAAATTTCTGCTCCCTGCAAAAATCCTCCCATGACCATTTGGGGAAACCTGAGTCATTAAGGGGTGGGGGAGACATTTTTTAAAGAGGGTCCCACGGGCCCCAAATTTGACCCCTTAACCCCCCCCCCCAGAAAAGTTGAAAACCTTTTAACTGCCCTAGGTTACCAGGGGAATGATATCCAAAAACCAAAAATTTTTGGACCATATGGGGGGCAGGGGCCCCCAAAAATTCCTTTTTAATTGCATGACAATCCCAAAGGCCTCTGTGGCTGAAGTAAGTGCTGCATTTCCCTTTTTTGGATAAAGGGATTGATACTATAGCCCTGGCCTCCCCCATTCCCCCAACTGAATTCAATCGAGCAAAATCTGGGACATCAGGGTCTCGTTTTTAAATCCCCCAAATTTGCCACTTTGAAACTACAGACGGTCCGGGAATTGCCCTGAGCTTTAATCCAGGTTTTGGAGAAAACCCTCAGGAGAAGATCCCGCCCCTCATGGGAGCATGCCCAGGTTTTTGTAGGGGGGTTCATACAAAAAACGCAAGGCCCACAAACACTACTAAACCTTTTTCCTTGTCTTGAGACATTTCCACTGAATTTGGGAAAAGCCTGAAATTTGAACTTCCATTTTATTTTGGGTATCCCCAAATCCAGACCTACAGGGGAATTATTTTTTTTGTTTTTTCTTTGATCATTTTTTTTTTTTAATTTTTCTAAAAACATTCCCATTTAGGGTAAAATTGCAACAAATATTTCATTCTTTGGAGATCTAGGATTGGTTTTTTAGTTTTCCCCCTTTATTTTTTGAGCAGTGTATATACACACATCTATATATATTTATATACATTATATATATATCCATATACATTTAATCTTGCAAGTAAATTAGACTACAAAGTGACAACCCTAAATCATCTGTGTACATTTTGGGTGACATGTATAAACGTTGGCGCTGACAGGCCAGTTTTAAATAGCTTTAAGACAGTGTAGAATGCACCAGAATGTATGAAGCTGTTTCTCTGCAGGTCATATATACAGGTGCAGTCTAGTGCCATTACGACAAGTCTGGCTCAGGCAGGCCACCTTTATCTTGGTCTGGCTGTTCTAACTGTTCTGCGCCTAGGTTTGGCGTCAAAGATTCATAAATGTGTTTAATTCTACGAATGTGGTGCGATGCCCCCAAGACGCCCCTAATCTTTGGTGAACTAAAAAAAGTGTCTTTGGCACATTACTCAGGCACTTAGGGTGACATGTATGAATTCTGGCGCTGATAGACCAGTTCTAAATCGCTTTAAGGTAGTATAGACTGCGCCAGAATACATGAACCTGTTCTTCTGCAGTTCATACATACAGGCGCAGTCTAATACCAATACAACCGCTCAGGCTCAGACACCATCTTTAACCTGGTCTGGTTGTTCTAACTGTTCTGCGCCAAAGTTTTGGTGTCAAAGAATCATAAATGTGTCTACTTCTACTAATGTGGTGCGACGCCCCCAGAACGGCCCAAAACTTTGGCGCTCTAAAAAGTGTCTTTGGTACCAAGGCACTTAGTTTGGAGTACACCTGTTCATACATCTATAGAACTGGTCTACTACAGCTTTTTGAGGCCAGACCTCTGGCGCAGCCCCGTTCATACATGTTGCCCTTATCGCACCAAAGTTTGGAGTGCGCCTGTTCATACATTCTTTTTGGCTCAAAGTACACCAGTAAACTGGCGCAGCCCTGTTCATACATGTCACATTTTCTGTTTATTGGTGAATACTTGTGGAAGTTGCTTTGGGTCACATTCAATGATTGTAAAGTAAACACATATCACCAAATGCAGTAGGCGATATAAAAACTGCTGCAACACAGACAACAAAATCCTAACAAAATGGGACATGTCAATATGTCCTAAACATTGTCATTTTTGCTTTGTATTCTTTATTGGGTTAGATGATGTTGTACAGTAAGCGGAGCCAAAGCTTTGTCAGCACATTAGCTGTACTTGGACTATGTACCACTTGAGCTGAGTACCATGCAGATGTAGCTGTAGTGAGTCATCTAAATACCTGCATGCTTTACTCTGTTCATATTTTGTTTTGCTAAACAATATATATTTCAATTGAATTAAATTTAATATATATTTCAATTGAATTAAAGTATAGTAAATGCATTATTCATCCCACAAACAATAATCACTGCTTAAAACGACTGATTTATAATCTAGGTCACAAAGTGAAAGCAAATTAACATTTTTAACATGCCATTACTCTTGTGTCCCAATAAATGGTAACTTTAATGCTCATTATTAGGCCTCAAGTACACTGCAAAGTATATAGCCTGTACGGTGGCACACACAGTTAACCAAAGATGACACAATGGGCTCCACAATGACAACTACGAGGTGCACACCAGGTGGGTTATGTAACAATCTCAAAAACAAAGAGAAAAGCACACGCCATGCAAATAGATGCATAACCCAAGAATGAAAATAAATCTTTATTACATAACATACTACAACAAAGCTAAAACATTTGAAAAAGCAAAACCACCTACATAGAGGAACAATTACCCCATGTGTAGACAGAAGTAGTACTTGAACAGCACGAACCTCAGTCCCTTGATTATAAATAAACCAAATAAAGTATACCACTAAACCCAGAAATGATTGTTACACTTGTAACTAATACATACAGCAAATATATAGCAAAAACACCCAGGTGGTTGTACAAAGATCCACATGCAAGAAGCTACATACAAAATATGCAAGGCTGCAGTATATAAAGAATAATGTGAAATGTCTCCAAAGGATGTTAATGATGCGAAATGCCTCCAAAATTGAACAAAATGGTCATAAAACATGATAGAGCGTTCAAGGGACCATGTGTGCTAGAGAAGTACTACAGCCCCACATGTATCATGTGAGGTAACTCCAATATAATTTGGGTGTGAGGACCCTAACAATAGCGCTGTTCTTTTGACGCTGGTCTGCTGAATAAGGTTGGTCATAATTTGGTGTGCTTGGGCCTGGTTAGAGGTGTGCCTTGACATGGTTATACAATACATGGAAACCTCTAAAGAAGCATTTATGCTATCTACAATACATGAAAAAACTTTGAGATTCTTAGTTCACGCGTTTTGATCAAAAAATGCTTAAGCCACCCCCGGCTCCAACGGGATCTCAAGGCGGGTGGTCCTACTGTATTCTTACCTCTCACTAGAGTCAAATTCAGACTTCTCATAGGGTCAACCGACCTCCATAATCCAGAAAGAAAAATAAAAAAAGCACCAACCTTGCAAGCATACTGCACTGATATAACAACCTGTGGAAGTGGGCGGGGTGCAAGAAACCAAAATGGAGGCATCCATTCCTCCCTATATAGTTTAAAAGCAATATATGACAAATACAACGTATAGTTCTGCACAAAAAAAACATTTCTGAAAAACACAATGTGAACCTGGGTGCCACTGGCTTGGCTGCGGCATATGTATATACACGCACATTTTATCATGTATTGTAGATAGCATAAATGCTCCTTGACATGGTGTCACATGATCAGGCACAGTTAGGGGATGTTCACACAGCATTTTTTAGATGCATGTTTTGCACCCAAAACGGACCTAAACACGCATCTTACAAGGTGCAGTGTGAGTTACATTAGTTTCAATGTAAAACACATATCAGTGTTCAGAGGTTTTGGTGTGTCTTTCGGATGCGTTCAAAGAATTATCATATCTATTCTTGATCTGTTTTATGCAGCAGAAACTCTATTTAAAACTATATGGTGCATTTCTGCTGCACAGAAAACGCATCCAAACACGCAGCTCACTTTGGGTACATCTTTAGATACGTTTATGCAGTGCTTTTCAATCTATTTTTTGGATGAAAAACGCCATGTGAACATCCCCTTAGAGGTGGTGATGTGTCCTGTGCTAAGGTGTGGTTAGTGGTAGGGTCAGAGGTGGTGTCCTGTGTTTGGACATGGTTAGTGGCGCGGCCTAATGTGTCTGTTTTTGCATCCACTAAATATTGTGAGGTATGCTATAACAGACAAACACCTTATTATTTGAAACATTATCAGAAACTTAAGGTCCCTGCACACAAGTCGCAAATGCTGAAGATTGTCCGCAATGGAAAATTCACAGCATTTCTGCAAGTAACTACGAATCAACAAATCTGCATCGAGATCTGCATTTGCTGTGGAACGATGGGCGTCATGTATGAAAACTAACTCGGTCTAAGACTTTCATTTTTTCAGAGCACTATATCTAGAAAAAAGTCTGATTGGTTGCTATGGGCAACAAAGAAAGTCTGAAAGTCTTAGACCGAGACAGTTTTCAAACATTTGGCCCTATGTGTCAACTATGCTATTTTAAAATACAGTGGTGCCTTGGTCCTGTAGGGACGTGAATCATTTGGTTTGGTATACAACATTTGTTTGGAATAAGACTCGAAGTGGCCTGAACCTGCAAGGCAGCGGACACAGAACAGAGGAGCTCAGCCCAACTTTCAGACGGTTCTCTCAAGTGAGGACAAAGGATTTGGCAACCTGCTGCTTCCAGAGGTGAGTGATGCATTGGTCGCACCCAGACACTCCGAGCGGCTTCTATTATCAGGCACTATCAGGGTATGTTCACACTGCTTATTTTGTGGGCGTATTTCGTCGCATATTGCGCTTATTTACGGTAATCCATAGCTCTCATAGAGAACTATGGATTACGCCTCGTCCCCCCGCCCGTACAATACGATCATATTCTCCGTGCAGGGAGATATGTGACGTCGATTATTCGTGGGGTGTCCGTGCCGCGCGTAATGCATGGCAACGCCCCCCCCCCATGCTTCGGGAGTACATGCTGATCAGCGTGACTCCCAAAACACCCGGCGTATTGCGGTGCGTACTGTACACGCCGCAATTTCGACATGTGACCATACGCCATGAGTCTTCTCTGTCACGAGTGGTCCCGCAGCCCCTCGCCCGGGCTGCGGGCGCACTCGTGCTGCCGCCCGTCGGGTCCCGGCGGCAACTGCCGGCCCCACGGGTCGGGTCCCGGCTGCCCACTTACCTGTCTGCGCTCCCGCGTCCTCCCGTCCTCCTGGCCGGCCGGTATGCGCATGCCCGCGCCGGCTCTCGGGGATTTAAAGGGCCAGTACGCCCATTATTGGTAAAGGCTGGCAGGTGACCCTATTTAACCTCCTTCCTTCCGGGTCACCTTTGCCGGATCTTTAGTGCCGTACTGCCTTTAGAGAAAGCGTCTTCTGCCTCATAGCCTGTCTTCCGTGTACCGAACCTTTACGCTCCTGCCTCTCGACCACGAACCTTTGCCGCCTGTCCTGACCTCCTGCCTGTCCCCGACTTCGCCTACGTCTCACGATTTTGTACCACGCACTGCCTTGGCTGCCACCGCAAGCAAGTCACGCCAGTGGGGCGACCTGGTAGTTCTCCGCCGCAGCAAGTCCATCCCGCTTTGCGGCGGGCTCTGGTGAAAACCGGGTTCTACTTAGATTCCGCCCCCCTGGTACGGCTTACACCATCGCTTGCGGTGGTCCAGTGGATCCACTACCAGCATCCGTTACAGTAAGATCCGGCCATGGATCCCGCCAAGGTACCTTTGCCCGGTGATCCGGATCTCACGGCGATAGTGGCTCAGCAGTCACAACAACTTGCGCAACAAGCCCAGCAGCTGAACCAGTTGTCCGCCATGCTGCAGCAGCTCCTGGCTAACCAACAGCCGCCGACTCCTCCTCCTGTGGCGACGCCTCCGCCAGTACCCGGGACTTCTAGGCTGCGGTTACCACTACCCGACAAGTTTGAAGGGGACTCCAAACTGTGCAGGGGATTTATTACCCAGTGCTCTATGCACATTGAGTTAATGGCTGGTCAATTCCCCACTGAACGATCTAAGGTGGCCTTCGTGGTCAGTCTGCTGTCCGGGAAGGCTCTAGCTTGGGCCACCCCTCTCTGGGACCGGGGCGATCCGGTGACGACGGACCTACAGGCTTTCCTCTCAGAGTTCCGCAGTGTCTTTGAAGAGCCGGCACGGGCATCCTCTGCAGAGACCGCTCTACTGAATCTTCGCCAGGGTGACTCCTCGGTCGGCGACTACGCAGTTCGTTTTCGGACCCTGGCGTCAGAACTGACCTGGAACGACGCCGCTCTATGTGCCACTTTCAAAAAGGGCTTGTCCGGCAGAGTTAAGGACGCCCTAGCGGCTAGAGAGATCCCGTCCTCCCTAAGCGAACTGATCCACCTAGCCACTCGGATCGATGTTCGCTTCGCCGAGCGGCAAGAGGAACTACGCCAGGAACGTGATCTTGCCCGACCACGCCGTTTGCCTCGCCTGGCTCCGGTCTTCCAAAGACCACAGCTGCCACTTCCTCTCCCAACCAGTGAAGAACCCATGCAGGTGGACCGGGCACATCTGTCCGAACAGGAGCTGTCCCGCCGTCGGGCAGAGAAATTGTGCCTTTACTGTGCCAGCCCGGATCACTTTCGCAATGGTTGCCCGCTTCGCCCACAGCGGCAGGGAAACGCCCGCACCTAGGTTATGTCGGAGAGGCGTCCCTAGGTGTGAACACTTCCTCTCCACGCCTTACTATGGAGGTTGAGGTCTCGTCTGGTTCCGGACTCGTTTTTCGTGTGCCCGCCTTTCTAGACTCTGGATCCGCCGGGAACTTTATTCACGCCACCCTGGTGTCCCAGTATCGCCTTCCGGTGACCCGTCTGGAGAAGCCCTTGGTGATATCCTCCGTGAGTGGTGAGCTCCTTAGTGAGGCCATTCGGTACGTGACCAAGCCATTGTCCCTCCGCGTGGGGGCCTTACACAAGGAGGAGATCACCTTTTACGTCCTCCCTCGGTCGTCCTCAGCGGTCCTCTTGGGCCTTCCGTGGCTACAGCTCCATGCCCCGACCCTCGACTGGAAACCGGAGAGGTTCTGCGCTGGGGTTCCGACTGCCAGAGTCGCTGTCTCTCAGTTCCGCGGCCAGTCCGGGCCATTCCACCTCACCAGTCTTACAGGTTCCTGCCAGGTCTTCCCGCTGAATACCGGGACTACGCGGACGTCTTTTCGGAGAAACAGGCCGAATCCCTTCCTCCTCATCGCCCCTATGACTGTCCCATTGACCTCCTTCCTGGGACCAGTCCTCCTCGGGGTAGAGTTTACCCGTTGTCTAGACCAGAGACTCAGGCCATGTCGGACTATATCCGTGAGAACCTGCAAAAGGGTTTTATACGCAAGTCCTCATCACCCGCCGGAGCTGGTTTTTTCTTTGTACAGAAGAAGGATGGTTCTCTCCGTCCTTGCATCGACTACCGGGGCCTGAACCAGATTACCGTGAAAAAACCGGTATCCGTTGCCACTAATTACAGAACTCTTTGACCGTCTACAGGGAGCCAAGGTTTTCTCCAAATTGGACCTGCGCGGGGCATACAACCTCATCAGGATCCGTGAGGGAGATGAGTGGAAGACGGCGTTTAATACCCGCGACGGTCACTTTGAGTATCTAGTAATGCCATTCGGTCTGTGCAATGCTCCTGCGGTCTTTCAGGAGTTCGTAAATGACGTCTTCAGGGACCTGCTCTACACGTGTGACATCGTTTACCTGGACCTAATACATAAATCAGTGGCACACTAAAGACTAAGTAAAACCTCAAGTTATATAGGAATATAGGAAATGCTTTACAGCTAAGGAAAATATGAAAAAACCTGGGACTCTTAGTTTACAGTATTTGATCAAAGATTGTATTAAGCTCACCTCCCAACACGTCAAGGGGTTCCCAGAGCAGGTGAGTCCCTACACTAAAACATGTTACCTTGCTAGGAGTCCATTCAGACTGCCACTTCCCCAGGAGTGATAGGAACCTGCAATTGAATTAACCTGCACATATTTAAATGAGGTGGTTGAGTGCAGCAAGCCAATGAGATTGCCATCTCCCAAATAGACTACAAAATGTAAAAGGCTGTGCACATCTAATATATACTTTGAAAACGTAAGCATAGGTGCACACTGAAAGGCAATGACATACATCTAATACATAAATCAGTGGCACACTAAAGACTAAGTAAAACCTCAAGTTATATAGGAATATAGGAAATGCTTTACAGCTAAGGAAAATATGAAAAACCTGGGACTCTTAGTTTACAGTATTTGATCAAAGATTGTATTAAGCTCACCTCCAAACAAGTCAAGGGGTTCCCAGAGCAGGTGAGTCCCAACACTAAAACTTTTTTACCTTCTGGGAGCCATTCAGACTGCCATTCCCCGGGATGATAAACCTGCAATTTAAAAATTAACCTGAAAATATTTAAATGGGGGGTTGATGCAGCAAGCCAATAAGATTCCCCATCCCCCAAATAGCTACAAAATGAAAAAGGCTGTGCACATCTAATTATATTTTGAAAAGTAAGCATAGGTCACACTGAAAGGCAATGAATACATCAAATACAAAAAATCGTGGACACAAAAGATAAGAAAAAACCTCAATTTATTTGGGGAAATTAGGAAAGGGCTTTACAGAAAGGAAAAAATATGAAAAACCCTGGGCTCTTAGTTTACAGTATTTGATCAAGATTGTTTTAAAGCTACCTCCCAAAACGTCAAGGGGTTCCCAGACAGGTGAGCCCTACACAAAAAAATGTTCCCTTTGGGAGTCCATTCGACTGCCTTCCCCCAGGATATGGAACCTCAATTGAATTAACCTGCAAATTTTTAAAAATGGGTGGTTGAGTCAGAACCAATGGATTGTGAAAACCCCTTTTACTTTTTTGTAGTCTATTTGGGAGAGGGCAATCTCATTGGTTGCGCATCAACCCCCTCATTTAAAATGTGCAGGTTAATTCAATTGCGGGTTCCATCACCCTGGGAAGGGGCATCTGAATGGACCCAAGAAAGGTAACATGTTTTAGTGTGGGGATCCCCTGTTGGGGAAACCCCCTTGACTTTTGGGAGGTGGCTTAATAAAAATTTTTGATAAAATTTCTGTAAACTAAGACCCCGGGTTTTTATATTTCCTTTAGCGAAAAGCATTTCCCATATTCCTATAAAAAATTGGGTTTTACTTGTCTTTAGTGTGCCACTGATTTATTTTTAATTAGTCATTGCCTTTCAGTGTGCCTTGCTTATTTTTTTCAAAGTATATATTAGATGTCAAAACCCCTTTTACATTTTTGTAGTCTTTTTGGGGAGTGGAAATAATTTTGGTTTCTGACTCAAAACCACCTCATTTAAATAGTGCAGGTTTTTTTCCCAATTGCGGGTTTCCAAAAATCCGGGGGAAGGGGCATTTTGAATGGACTCCACAAGGTAACATGTTTTATTAGGGACCCCCCCTGCCGGGGAAACCCCCTTGACGGTGGGGAGGTGACTTAAATAAATCTTTGATCAAATACTGAAACAAAGAGTCCCGGGTTTTTTTCATTTTTTCCTTACTGAAAAAGCTTTTCCCCTATATTCCATTTAAATTGAGGTTTTACTTAGTCTTTAGTGTCCATGATTTATGTTTTAAATTGTATGTCATTGCCTTTATGGTTGCACCCTATCTTACTTTTCAAAGTAAATTTGATGTGCACAGCCTTTTTTACTTTTTTGTATCTTTTTTGGGAGTGGCAATCTCATTGGCTTGTGCACCAACCCCCTCATTTAAAAATATGTCAGGTTTAAAATTCAATTGCGGTTTCCCTATCACCCCGGGGGAAAGTGGAGTCAAAATTACTCCTGAAAAAGGGTAACAGGGTTTTATGTGGGGGCTCACCTGCTCTGGGAACCCTTGACGTGTTGGGAGGGGTTTAAATTTTAAATCTTTTGATCAAATATTTAAAAACAAGGTCCCAGGTTTTTCATATTTTCCTTAGTGTAAAGCATTTTCCTATTTTCCTATAAACTTGGGGTTTTACTTAGTTTTAGGTGCCAATGATTTATGTAAGAGTATTCAGCCTTTCAGTTTTCCACTATCTTACTTTTTCAAAGTAATATTAGATTGCCCCTTTTTTCATTTGTAATGTTTCCCCGGGACGACATCTTGGTTTTTCCCCTGACCTCCGGACCTTTATCACAGGTGCGCCTAGTCCTGCAATGCCTTCCCCAACAATCCCGTACCCCAAAAATTAGAGAAAGGTTTTTAAATAAATCCAGTCTGCCTTTCCTCGGTTCCCAATGTCTCCGAGAGGCCCGGGGAAATGGACCCCCTTAAGCGTCGTATCCTGAAATGGCCAGACTGTTGGACTCCGAGCCATACAACGTTTTTTGGGCTTTGCCAATTACTACCCACGTTTTATTCCCACTTCGTTACACGGGGTGGCTCCTATTGGGCTCTCAAAAGGAAAAAAAGCTAATCCCAAATTTTGGGCCCACCAGCGGCCAAAGGGCCCTTTCTCAAATTTGAAGTCACCTTTGCTTCCGCACCTATTTTCACGCCGGGCCTGAGAAGCCTTTCTCTCTGGGGTGGATGCCCTTCGGGGGGCCGGGGAGCTGCCTTATCAAAAGGTCCCAAGGGGAAAAACCCTCACCTGCGGGTTCTTCTCCAAGCCCTTTTCCGTCGGCGAGACGAACTTGGCCCCCTATTGGGGCCCGAGAATTACTCGCTATAAAGATGGCCCTGGGGGGGCGGCATCTCCTGGAGGGAGCTCGTCATCCTTTTGAGGTATTACGGACACAAAAAAACCTTCAGTATCCCCATCACCCCAGCTCTCAATCCTCGGCAAGCAGGGTGGTCTTTTTTTTTTTTTCAGTTTTAAATTCCGGATCCATTTTTTCGCCCACCAAAAAAAACTTCAGGGGGGTTGCCTCTTCTCTCCTCTTGACATCACTGGAGAGGAGCCGCACCCCCAACCCAAAATTAAAACCTCCGGAACGCTGATCCAAGAACACCTGCCCCTTGGCAGATACCCCTGGCAAGCCACTTTTCGGGCCGTCGTGGCAGGGGAATACTAAATTGGGGACATTGTTTTTTTAGGCAGGACATCCGGCCCCCGAAGTTCGTTCCATTGATCTCCCCGGTTCTACTGGTGGCCGGGCTGGCTAAAATACAAGGACTTCGTGGATGCCTGTGCTACTTGTCCCGGGAATAAAAAAACCCCCCCCACATCCTTCCGGGCTGTGCAAAACCCCCCCCCTCCTCCCCAAGTTCTCCCATGGTCCCATGTGGCGATGGATTTCATCACCGACCTTCCATCCTCTTCAGGTAACACCGTGATCTGGGTCATTACGGATAGGTTTTCTAAGATGTCGCACTTCGTCCCACTGTCCGGGTTACCTTCCGCACCACGTTTTGCCTCCCTTTTCTTTCTTCACGTGTTCCGCCTGCACGGTCTGCCCAGCACATCGTTTCTGATCGTGGGTGCAGTTCGTGTCCAAGTTTGGCGCGCACTCTGCTCCCGATTGCAGGTGAAGTTAGACTTCTCTTCGTCTTACCATCCGCAATCTAACGGCCAGGTAGAGAGGGTCAATCAGATTCTGGGCAGCTACTTTACGTCATTTGTTTCTGCCCGCCAGGATGATTGGGCCAACCTCCTACCCTGGCCGAATTTCATACAACTCGTTGGACTCAGGGGCTTCAGGCGCGTCTCCCTTCTTTATTGTATAGGGCCGGCTTCCCCGCCCACCTCTCCCCCTGCCCTCCTCCTCCGAGGTTCCCTCTGTAGATGCCTTGGTCCACGACTTATCTGGCATTTGGGAGCAGACTCATCAGTCCCTGCGGCGTGCTGCTGCCCGTATGAAGGGTCAGGCGGACAGAAAGAGGAGACCGGCTCCAACCTTGTCCAGGGAGACAGGTCATGCTGTCCGCCAAATATGTCAGGTTAAAAATCCCCAGCTACAAGCTGGTCCAGCGCTTCCTTGGGCCCTTTGAAATCCTGAGCCGTATTAATCCAGTAGCATACAAGCTCCGACTCCCACCCACCATGCGGATCCCAAATTCTTTTCATGTATCCCTCCTGAAGCCCGTCATGTTGAACCACTTCTCCAGAAAAGTTGCCCCCCCCTCTCCTGAGGCTGTAGCCTCCAACAAATTTTGTGGTCAAGAGAGATCTTGGCTATGAAGTCGGTTAGGGTAAACGCAATTCCTGGTTGATTGGGAGGGATTGGGTCCGGAGGAGAGATCATGGGACCCTGAGGAGAATATCCGGCCGCGGTTCGTGTTGAGGTTCCTCCGAACAAGAAAGAGGAGGAGGCCTCAGGGGGGGGGGGGGGGGGGTACGTCACGTGGTCCCGACCCCCCCCCCGGGTTGGGGGGGCCCGCATCGGCTGCGCCCGGGGGTCCCCGGGGCAACTCCCGGCCCCACGGGTCGGGTCCCGGTTTTCCCCCTTACCTACTGCGCTCCCGGTCCTCCCCCCGGGGTATGCCCCATGCCCGCCCGGCTTGGGGAATTTTAAAAGGGCCATAGCCCTTTATTGGTAAAGGGCTGGAGGTGACCCTATTTAACCCCCTTTCCTTCCGGGTCACCTTTGCTGGATCTTAGTGCGTATGCCTTTAGAAAAAGCGTTTTGCCTCATAGCCTGTCTTCCCTTTTCCCGAACCTTACGTCCTCCCCTTTCCAAACCAAACCTTTCCCCTGCCTGACCTCCTGCCTGTCCCCGACTTCCCCTCGTCTCACGATTTGTACCGCGCACGCCTGGCTGCCACCGAAGCAATCAAACGCCAGTGGGGCGCCCCGGTAGTTTTTTTTCCGCCGCACAAGTTCATCCCCTTTGCGGCGGGCCTTTTGGAAAAACCGGTTTACTTAGTTCCCCCCCCTGGTACGGCTTCCCCCCATCGCTTCGGGGTCCAGTGGGGTCCATACCACGTCCGTTACATTTCTTCGTGCCCTACTTCTATTTCCCCTCTCCCCCGATCTTTACACCGATCTCTCATCTCCTTCTCTGGGTACTTGGGGTTGGTGCACAGAGCCCCGCGGTTTGAATATGCAAAATGTGATATGAGGTGGTCGGGACCTTCTCAACCTTCCCCGGCAGATCCCCATCTCAAAACCCCTGCAGAGTTACGTTGATCTAGCTTTGCTTAAACACAGTCACACAATTCCCGCTATTACAGCTTCATCCTTTGGAGACCGCTAGTAGTATCGTAGATGATACACAATAATCCTATTGTTGTTGTTATTATTATTATAAGAATGGATTAATTATTTTTCCCTTTATTTCCTAAGGGAAAAAAATTCAATTTTTGGTAAAGTCCCAAAGGGTCTGGAAAAGGAAATTTAAACTTATACCAAGATACCACTATATGCAGTTGTGGATTTTGTTGTGCATCCCCAGCGTTTCTGCAGCAATTAAATTTTAGTGTTGATTTTCCACGGATTATTACTTCTCAATTGAGGTTAAATCTGCAGCATATATACAAAGTAAATTCTCATGCCTTGGATTTAAAATTCACACCACAGGTCAATTTCCGTGTGGATTCTGTGCAACTTCTTTCTGCGGAATATGAAGGAGATTTTCTAATATTTCATTCACACTGCTGCTACTGTAATATGCTGCACATTATTCACACACAAATCCACTTTCAGCTCAGTGGCAGGTGATAAGGAGATTTTTAAAAGTTTTGGAAAACCTGTACTAAAAAATAAATGCAACAATAACACAAGCAATAAAAACAATGTGTAAACTCACCTTATACACAATAACTCACTTGCAGAACCTTTCCAAAAAATTAAGGAATTTAAAAAGAGCTTGCTGGTAATAAAGGCAGTATCAATGCAACAGAAAAAATGCACCAAAAAAGCCACAAAACCGCACAGGTTTAAAGTAACTCAAGGCTGGATTCACATTGTGTTTTTGCTGCATGTTTTGCTGCAGTATTTGGAAGCCGAAACTAGGGATGAAAACACAAAAAAGTATAAAACAGCACTCTACAAACACTAAGGGCGACATGTCTGAAAAAAAGTCGTATCTATGCCAGTTTTAGGCGCATTAAATCAGTGCAAAGTGCGCCTGAAAGTCTGAAACTTTCTAAAAATTGGCGTCAGGTATACCTTTCATAGATTACTTAATGCGCCTAAAATTGCACATCGTATCAAAAAAGGGCGCATTGCATCAAAAAAGGGGGCATTGTATCAAAAAGGGGGGTTTTTATCAAAAAAGGAGGCATCGCATCAAAAAAGGGCATTTCATTGCTCAACACTCGGCGCATAGCATATCATTGGTAGTAAATTTGGTAAAGCGTTATCAAAGTAATTGCCCGACGGGGGTGCATAACATAATAGGCGCATTTCGCGACAGGGGTGCACAGTGCACCATATTTAGGCACATTACAAAGTGTTGTTCCGGGCGTATAATGCGCCTAGTTTTGGTGTCGACAGTCCGTTTACACAAGAATAGGCGTAAAATGGGTTTGCCGCAAAATAGAACAAAAAACTTGTTCGGGGTTGGGGCG
>JAODAL010035437.1:0-42948 GCA_025379985.1 Phyllomedusa bahiana | reverse complement strand
TTGGCACCTTTTTCAACTGCTTCCTTCAGTTTTGGCAGCCAGCCAATAAGTGCAGAGCACAGAGGAGAGGGAAGGTCAAAAACATCACCTCTGAGGGTGTCTCATTGGCTGCTAAAATCACATGACCATGTTATGTGTATGTCACTGTATTTCCTGTTATTCGCCATTTCCACCTTACTCTCTGTAGTGAACACACTGCTGCCTCTGTCTGCTGGTTTGCCAGCAGGCAGAAACACCATTTAATAGTGATATAACACAGGAAAAGATGCTAGTTAAATTACTTGGAGGGGAGACAGCTAGCTTAGGGAATTATACACAGCAATAGTTAGGGAGTTAGGGAGCTTTGTGTAGATATTCCATAGAAAAAAATCTGTTTATTATCCTATTTGCCCATTGCAAAGTGTAGGCATTTAAGACCACTTGATTTGCTGTGAGGGTTCTTCCATATGACCCCATTTCACCGATATTGCATAGAAAATTTTTTGTTTACAATTAGAGATGGGCGAATTTCTCAAAAATTCGATTCGGTCACTTCGCCGAATTTTCCGACAAAAATAAATTCGGTCCGAATTACTTTGGCATGAATCGCGTTAAAAAGCAGCTTATCGGTGCACAGAGCCTGAGGGTGCTGTAGAACGTTGTGCATGCTTAAATATGCGAGGGAGCTTGGTTTGGTCTTCATACAATGTTGTGTTTTAGTATGACATGCAGATGACTGCCGCCGTTCTTAGAATCGCTTCACTATAAAATTCCCTGGGCACTTAAAGGGGTGTTATCGTTTGAGCTGCTCGTGCTGTCCAGCTAATTTTCTCAGATTGAGTTTAAAATTCAGGGGCGTGTTCTTCCTCTCAGCAGGCGTGTCTCCCCTCCCAGAGGCGTGTCTCCCCTCACTGAAGAACTGTGACATCTTCATTTTGTTTAAAGCAGGGGATGCAGAGGGTTGTCTGGATATAACAGCTCTTTAGCCTCCTGCCTGCTTATGTCTGCAGCCTTGAGGCTCCAAACTCCAGCAAGCAGCTGTCATATGTCTTAGTTTACACACAACTGAAAGCCTGCAGCTGTTAAGATCTCTGCTTCCTGTCAGTGACATGTGGAGAAGCATATCGCATGTTCAGAGAAGGCCATGCTCATCATGTAACTGAAATTGGGCTGGTGGGTGCAGCTGTAGTAGGGGCAGTGATTGACTTATTGTTTTTTACAACCGAAGGGGTTTTTGAAGTTCTAAGTCACCTCACAGGGTATATTTTTTTTTCCCCCTAAATTCTACACTTATGTCTGAGAGACCTAAAATATATATGTTTATCTCTTATAATGATATATATATATAAATAAGGGCTCCCCTATATCATTTTCTCATCCCCCAGATATATATGCGTTGTATCACGTATGTTGGAAGTGCTTGGTGTGACTGCAAAGGATGGGACACTATATAGGGGAGCTTTGTGTTATGTTGTATATGAATAAAATTATAGATGTTTCACACATTATATTTTCATATCTTTACATAATGTGTATAAATTTTAAAATAAAAAAAAAAAAAAAAAAACACTACTGGATGGAATTGATCTCCCAACTTCTGTCTTGTAGGGCTGATTAGATAAGCACTACTCTATACAGGCCAACTCATGCAGAAACAGTGTTGGAATCCTGATTTATACAATACAAGGTGATGAGGTCATAAGGAGGAGGGGCTTGCATCTCGATCTAGGAACAGAATGCCCTCTTTTCTCCAAAGTTCAACTGAACCTGTGAGGAGGTGAATCAACCTCTCTTAGCAAAAGCTTTTTAAACAAAGCAGTAATTGCCCAGATCATCACATAGAGCTGAGATGTTAATAGAGCCACGCAGGCTCTGGTTTCACTATCGATTTAAAAGCTCAGAGGGGAGTAAACACAGAGTGTTGCAGGCAGCCATCACAGCCACAGGGGGCCTGCGTGGCCATGGACGTTTCCTGTCTTAGGGGCATTACCACAGGATTGAAATGAAATGTCAGCACAGCCAATTCACAGTGCAGGGGGGTGTCTAGGTGGCAGGAATAGACCCGGGGACGTTTTTGTCCCAGCAACAGCAGAAAATAAGAAAGATTTACATGCGAAGCTGATATTGCTAAACCACGTGACAGAGTAATGCAAACCAATTACAAAAGTGCTAATTTTTACTGTTCCCATAATTCTGAGACATGATCTTTGTAACGATAAAACCCTTTAAGAGGGCAAAAAACTGACCCAAAAATCTGAAGCGGGAATGTGCCTGATAAAGTCATGCCAGCGGAAAGCAGGAAAAAACAAGTGAGAGCTCAGTGGCAACATTTGTGACAGGTGTGTGGACGGTGTGGACGGGCCGGCAGCCACGAGCACATGAGGTCAGGCAGTGGCACAATGACATTCTGGGGTGCAAACACGAGGAAAGCACAGAGTGGCACAATGACTGAGAGGCGGGGTCATGGCGGAAGGCTGTATGAGGTCAGGCAGTGGAGCACAGATGACATTTTGGAGGCGGCAAAACAGTATTAGGCCACAGAGTGGCACAATCACAGTGTGGGAGGTCACGGCGGCGCAGTATGAGGTAGGCAGTGGCACAATGACATTCTGGAGGCGGGCAAAAACTGTATTAGGCCAACAGAGTGGCACAATCACACGTGTGGAGGGCACAGGCGGCGAGCAGTATGAGATCAGTCAGTGGCACAATGACATTCTGGAGGCGACAAAACAGTATTAGGCACAGAGGGGAACAATCAAACAGTGTTGTTGGAGGGTCACGGGTGGCAGCCAGTTATGACGGTCAGGCAGTGGCACAATGAATTTGCGAGCGGCAAAACGTATTTAGGCCAAGCAGTGGCACAATCACACAGTGTGGAAGAGTCACGACAGTAGCAGCATGAGATCAGGCAGTGGACATGACATTCTGGAATGGTAGCAAAACAGAAGAAGCCACAGAATGGCACAATGACTGAGAGCGGAGGTCACGGCGGCAGCAGCTGAGGTCAGGCAGTGGCACATGACCACGGTGCGCCGTGTGGAGGACATGGCAGCAGCCACAGGCAGCAGCATGAGCGTCAGACAGTGGCACAATGACACAGTGTGGTGTCACGGCAATGCAACAGCAGAGCAGCATCGAGGTCATAGAGAGGCACAATGGACAGGTGTAGAGGTGGCGTGCAATACCATCCCTGTTAAAGAGGGTGGTAGGGCCAGATGGTAGAAACTGTCAAGCAGAAGGTGGCATCAGGACGGGTGGCGGCATCAGAATGAGGCGGTAGTTTGACCCAAGACTGACGCCTAAGGCATGGTGTGTGGAAATCCTGGCCGATCCACGCCTGATTCATCTTGACAAAGTGGTCAGTCGTTCCACATTTCCCGTGGACCTAAGCGGGTTCTCCTTGAAGGTAAGATGGGGCCCCCGCCGCACTGAAACACCCGGCCTCTGATGCCACACTACGGCCGGGCAGGGACAGCTTCTCACTGTAAACTCGGCAAAGTTGTATAATATTTTTTTATTTTTTTTATTTTTCGGCAAACTTCCAGTTTGGCCTTGCCCAATAAAGTCCAGCGGATCTTCTAATGAGGTGGCAGAGTGCTGTCCAAGTAGGCCACAACTGTTGGTTCAGGGACTGCTCCAGGTCCTGCTGCTGCTGCTGGCGGACTGCCCTCCTCACTAGGCGGGTGAAGGGGAAGCTGCTCATCAGTGACTCCAGACTTAGGTCACTACTGATGGAGCGGTATGCTCATAACCCCCCACCTTCCCCGAGAGCCGCTGGGCAATAGTACGGTCGAGCACTGAGGAACCCTTCGGTCAGACCTGTCAGAGGAGGAGGATGCCGCACCATAGGCACGCGGCCAACTGATTACTGGAGGATTTCCCTATAGTATTTGAGTTTGTCTTCCCTATCAATAGCTGGGAAAAAGGCTCCATTTTGGACCGGTAGCGAGGGCCAATAGGGTGGGAGATGCAAGAAGTCATCCCTCTGCGGATGCTGCCACTATTCGCTCGTTCACTTAGACCAGGCAAATAAGAATGCTGCGGGCCATCTGCACAAGTGACTCTGAGGGGACTCCTGCCTCCATTTCCACTGTATACTGCCACGGTTGCTTGGGGGTCATCTGCTCCGTCTTCCTCATCTCCATCCACCTCCTCCGGTGCTCCTGCCTCCTCCTCTCTTGTCACTGGGTAGAAAATCCACTCATTTCACCAGACAATGCTTCTGCTCCAATGTCCTCCTCCTCTCCTCCATATCAGTCCCACCGGATTCATGTGGCCACGAGATTGTAGTCGCCACGTCTCCAGTCCCCTGCCAGAACAGATTTTTCAGATCTGTTCCAGGACATCAAGCAGTGGGAATGCGTTATTCATTTCCCGTAGTCCTGAGCGAATCTGACAAAATAACGTCGGCCCTCCTCGAATGGCCTCAAAAATCGGCAGGTGTCACGCATGAGCTGCCTACTGGCTGACAAATAAAAAGTTAACACAGGGGAGTACTTACTGTCTGCCCTGGATCATCAAAAATCGTTTAATGGCTTTCTCCTGTTATAACAGTCGGTCAACATGTGCGGCTGGAATTCCAGCGGGTGGAAACATCGCATATCAGAGTGTGTTGGGGACCCCGAGGCCGTTCTGCTGCTGCACTCGGAGGAGGGTGTTCCTGGCTTTGTACGAATGGATTAAAGTGCATGCCACAGTTTCACTGGCCATTTTCAGAATGTTCTGAAGATCGGTGGAAGGACTTCAGGAACTTTTCACAACCAGATTGAACATGTGCGCATGCAGGGCGCGCATGGACATCCCTCCTCGGTGCAGCGCGGGAACACCATGTTCCTCCATTGTTCCGTCACCATGGTTCCGATTTTGCAGTTGGCGCGGAGACAAGCACACACGATTTCTAGCCTGCCATGACGCGGGAGAGTTCCCTCCCCTGTGTGACTTAGTTCGCCGAGGCAAGCCAGGTGTATGGAACTGGTACGTGGACACTGCTGTGCCATACAACATGTGTATGATGGTGCAGTACTTGTGGAGGCTGAGATGGTGGTGGTTGGTGGAGGTGGAGGAGGCGGACATTGGCGCAGGTGCGCCGTTTGACAACGTGGAGTGAGAAAGCTGGCGTCTCCTGTCAAGTTGTTGGTGTGCCTGGGCTGGAAGCACATTCACCCAGTGGGCCGTTAAAGGACATGTACTGGCCCTGACCGTAGTTACAGCTCCAGGACGTCCGCCCCCCCCCCACGCTGCCGTGCACCTTGGGAAACAAACCGATGAAGCTCAAGGACTGACACTTTCTGTTCTAAATATTTTTGAAGTGCTTGGGTACTGCTCTTTTTTGGAAAAGAAATTCGGCTTGGAACTCTCCATCTAGGCTCGGCACAAGCCATTAGTTCTCTGAATGGGTGAGAGTCCACATTTTGGAAAGGGTGGGACTGCATATACCAACAAACTTGGGACAGGAGCATGGTCAGCTGCTGCACCGTAGGATGGTTGGACAGCATACTGTTGTCTCTTTGCAAATCGCCTCGCTGACGACTGCTGGCGCCATGAGTAGCGAGGAGCAGGAAGCATCTGGACCGGGAGATGATTGTCAAAGAGAAAACAGCTCCCTTTCTGCCAGAGGTGGTGGAGCCTTGACTGGCTGCAATGGCATGCGTGCCACTGGGCGCTGCTGCTGCTGTTGCTGCGGCATGGCAGGATGGACACACATCTAAGCCACGTTCTCCAGGGCCACCGTATGTGTGACGACTGCTATGTTTGACGCAGGGCCGTGGTGCCAACGTTAGCTCCTTGGCCACGTTCACTTTCTGCCCACAGATTCTAAAATACCCATATTCGGCTCCTATGGTGTCTTAAACAAAGAAGAAAATGCCACCACCGCCGGAGTACGGATTATTTTACTGCCAACGCTCCGCACTGAGTGACTACTTGCCGCCGCTGCCTCGCTGAGCCCCTGGTGCTGCTACTTTCTTTGGACCTGCGAAGAGGGTTTTTGAAGCTGCCCTCCTCAAATTGTTTCATTCCTCGCTATATAGGGTGGCGCTGAGCCCAGCAGACCACATAGTAGAATCTCTGGATGAGGGAACGGACTGGGACAGAGCGGGCTGGAGGACAGGTGAGGGCCGCTGCCCGCTCCCGGGCCATGCCAATAATGGTGTGTGTCTGACGGTTCCCACCGACTATTGCTGGGTTGTCAGATGTTCACTCTGGGAGGAGAGGATTACTAGTCAACACACTCAAGACCTTGGGTTTGCTGAACAACACACGGCCCGCTAGATGCAGAGGGCAGTTGTGGGGCTTCACAGAGTGACCCTGCTGCGACCGTCCTTGCTGTGCTGCGACCTGGGCCCTGTTCCAGGAATGTTGTTGCCACTGCCACTCGCAGGTGCAGAGCCTGCCAACCTCTTTTTGTCTTCTGACCATACGTTTGTTCTAAAATGTTACAGACACTTGTTTGATGATGGATATCTGTATATGATAAAATGATACCACCCTGTTTTTGACTCCAAATGAAACCAGTAACAAGCTTGAGTACACACTTGGATATAAATTGAGCTCCACAAATGGCCAGGGAAAAATTTACTTGGTATGTGTCGTTTAAAAAACACTGGGTGTATTTACTAAATGTAAAGCACAAACAGGCTTAATTAAACCTTCGGACATGAATTAGGCTACAGGAAAAAATGTATATATTTTGGCGTTGAAAAAAGTCGGTTTATTTTTGTGAGCACGACAGCAAAACAACGCTTAATTAACCCTGGATTGTAAATTGCGCAAAAATTGGCCGCACAAAATAGTAGCTTTGTAGCGTGTTACAATTGGCATGTTTTTCTACGCCCACCACATAACAAGAGATACAGTTGTAATTAACTTTACTTGTTGATTAGGCTACAGGAAAAATGTATATATTTTGGCATTGAAAAAGACGGTTTATTATTGTCAGCACACCAGCAAAAAAAACGCAATTTAATTAACCCATGGGATTGTAAATTGCGCAATAGAATTGAGCCGGCACAAAACTAGTAGCTTTTGTAGCGTGTTACCAAATTGCGTGTTTTACGCCATACACAAGAGATACAGTTGTAATTTAACTTTGCTTGTGAATTAGGCTACAGGAAAAATTTATTTATTTTGGCATTGAAAGGAGGTTTATTTTTGTCAGCCACACAGCAAAAAGCAACGCTTAATTAAACCCCTGGATGTAATTGGCCAAAGAATTGAGTGATGCGCACAAAATAGTAGCCTTGTAGGTGTTACATTGCGTGTTTTCTACGCCAACAACAGTGATACAGTTGTAATTAACCTTTGCTTGTGAATTAGGATACAGGAAAAAATTTATGTATTTTGGCGTTGAAAAAAGACGGTGTATTTTTGTTTCAGCACACCAGACAAAACAACGCTTATTAACCCCTGGATGTTAAAATTGGCCAAGAATTGGAGCGCACAAAATAGTAGCTTAATGTAGCGTTTTGTTACAATTGGGCTGTTTTCTACGCCACACAACAAGAGATACAGTTGCAAAATTAAACTTTGCTTGTGAATGAATTTGGCTACAGGAAAAATTTAATATCTTGGCGGTTGAAAAGACAGTTTATATAGTTGTCAGCACACCAGCAAACAACGCTTATAACCCCTTGAATGTAAATTGCGCAATAGAATTGAGCCGCAAAATAGTAGCTTTGTAGCTGTTACAATTGCGTGTTTTCTACGCCACACAACAAGATATACAGTTGTAATGTAACCTTTGCTTGTGAATTAGGCTACAGGAAAATGTATATTTTTGGCGTTGAAAAAGACGGTTTTTTTTCAGCACACAAGCAAAAACAACGCTTAATTAACCTGGATGTAAATGCGCCAAGGAATTGAGCCGCACAAAAAATAGTAGCTTTGTAGGGTTGTGTTACAATTGCTGTTTTCTACGCCACACAACAAGAGATACAGTTGTAATTAATTTTGCTTGTGAATTAGGCTACAGGAAAAATGTATATATTTGGCGTTGAAAAAGACGGTTTCTTGGGGTCAGCCCACCTAGCAAAACAACGCTTATTAACCCCTGGATGTAATTGCGCCAAAGAATTTGAGAGCCGCACAAATAGTAGCTTGTGTAGCGTGTTACAATTGGGTGTTTTTTCTATGCCACACAAAAAGAGATACCAGTTGTAATTAACCTTTGCTTGGTGAATTAGGCTACAGGAAAAAAATGTATATATTTTGGGCGTGAAAAAGGACGGTTTCCTTGGGCGTCAGCACACCAGAAAAACAACGACTAATTAACCCCGGATGTAAATTGCGCCCAAAAATTGAGCCGCACCAAAATAGTGCTTGTGTAGCGTGTTACAATTGCGTGTTTCTACGCCATCACAACAAGAGATACAGTTGTAATTAACCTTTGTTTGTGAATTAGGCTACAGGAAAAATGTATATATTTTGGCGTTGAAAGAGACGGTTTCTTGGGGTCAGCACACCAGCAAAACAACGCTTATAATGAACCCGCTGGGATGTAAAATTTGCGCCAAAAATTGAGCCGCACAAAAATAGTAGCTTTGTAGCGTGTTACCAATTTGCGTGTTTTCTACGCCACACATCAAGAGATACAGTTGTAATTTAACTTTGCTTAGTGAATAGGCTACAGGAAAATGATATATTTTGGCGTTGAAAAAAAGACGGTTTCTTGGGGTCACAGCACGCAGCAAAACAACGCTTAATTAACCCCTGGATGTAAATTCCCAAAATTGGGAATTGAGCACCCAATAATGACGTGGTATTTGTATTGTAAAAACGCTGTTTCTTTAAATGAATACAACAGGAACTGGCTTAGATCCCACTTGGATATTAAATGTATATGCAGCTGCAGTGGACGCACACTGGATTTCAGATCCAATTCCCCAAAAAATTAGAAATAGAACATTAAGAGAACAGTCTCTGAGACAAGCTGAGACACCCCACAGAAATCGCTATATAAAAATCAATTCTTCAGTAAGAGCTATCAGCCGCGGCAGCACCTTCCCTGATGAGCACAGTGAGAGGAGTGTGAGCTCCCGCCGTCGCGCCCGGACTTATATAGTGCGGTGACGTCACAGAATCCCGCCGGTCTCTGATTGGCTTCACCTCTGCACATGTCATGCAGGCTATGCCCTTCTTCCTCCGAGAGTGCTTTGCCCCATGTAGCGCAATGTGCTCGCAGCCATTTTATCAATCAAAAGCACACTTCGTTCACCCGAAGTACCCCAAACTTCGACTTCGTTCCGAACCGAAGTTTTCCTGAAATTCTAAACGAATTCCACTTCGTTAGAATCGATTCGCCCATCTCTAGTAGTACCCCTAAATAATAGTAACTAAATAATCCACCGAAACATGGAACAAATATACCAGACAAATGATTGTTACAAAAAACCCTCCTACAAAACCTAGACCCAAAACTATTACTACTTAAGGGTCAAATAATCCTGCCAGACCCTGACCGAACGCGACCCCCACATGTGACTATCAGCTGTACACAGCTTCTGATTACATATACCACCGATATACAGTGACCAGATAGTGGTAGATACTAGTTGTATGTAGATGCTCTGCAGACATATACGTGATTACACTGCAGTAACATTTAGTGACTCACAGGAGACATCTTTTCTGATCAGCGTCGTTCACGTTCCCTTTTCTTCTCCATCCGGTTCACACCTTCATGCTGATTGTCCCGGCCAATACTCGTCATGAGATTTGGACACAAATATCTTAGAATCCTCACATTTCCAGTACTCCTTAATTATAGGTATATACGTCCCCTCAGATAGGAAGCTATATAGGTTCCCATCAGTTAGGCAGGTATACAGATATGCCCTCTCAGTCTGGCATGTGTGTGTGTCTATATATATATATATATATATATATATATATATATATATATATATATAGTCTCCTCAGTCAGGCAGGTATATATTGTCCCCTTAGACAGGCAGGTATATAAATATAGGGCCACTCAGGCAGGTATACAGGGGCACACAGGCAGGTATATAGAGATAGGGGCTCAGGCAGGTGTATATAGGGGCTCAGGCAAGTGTATATAATGGCACACAGGCAGGCATATAGAGATAGGGGTCCAGGCAGGTGTATATAGGGGCTCAGGCAGACATATAAATATAGGGTCTCAGGAAGGTAGATATAGGGGCTCAGGCAGGCATATAGATATAGGGGCTCAGGCAGGCATATAGATATAGGGGCTCAGGTAGGCATATAGATATAGGGGCTCAGGCAAGCATATAGATATAGGGGCTCAGGCAGGCATATGGGTATATAGGGGCTCAGGCAGGGGTATATATCGACTCAGGCAGGGGTATATAGGGGCTCAGGCAGGCATATGGGTATATAGGGGCTCAGGCAGGGGTATATAGGGGCTCAGGCAGGCATATGGGTATATAGGGGCTCAGGCAGGGGTATATAGGGGCTCAGGCAGGCATATAGATATAGGGGCTCAGGCAGGCAGGGGTATATAGGGGCTCAGGCAGGCATATAGATATAGGGGCTCAGGCAGGTATATATAGGGGCTCAGGCAGGCATATAGATATAGGGGCTCAGGTAGGCATATAGATATAGGGGCTCAGGCAGGTGTATATAGGGGCTCAGGCAGGCATATAGATATAGGGGCTCAGGCAGGCATATGGGTATATAGGGGCTCAGGCAGGCATATGGGTATATAGGGGCTCAGGCAGGGGTATATATCGACTCAGGCAGGGGTATATAGGGACTCAGGCAGGCATATGGTATATACGGGCTCAGGCAGGGGTATATAGGGGCTCAGACATGGGGTATATAGGGGCTCAGGTAGGCATATAGATATAGGGGCTCAGGCAGGCATATGGGTATATAGGGGCTCAGGCAGGGGTATATAGGGGCTCAGACATGGGGTATATAGGGGCTCAGGCAGGCATATAGATATAGGGGCTTGGGCAGGCAGGGGTATATAGGGGCTCAGGCAGGCAGGGCTATATAGGGGCTCAGGCAGACAGGGGTATATAGGGGCTCAGGCAGGCAGGGTTATTTAGGGGCTCAGGCAGGCAGGGCTATATAGGGGCTCAGGCAGGCATATAGGGGCACTAAGACAGGTAAAATTAACAACATTAATACTCACCTTACCTGCTTCCCGGCCGTGCGCTCCTTTTCTGTCGTCTTCTTTATCAGCTGCGCGCTCCTCCGGCAGCTCCTCGGGCGCACGGCCTATGATGCGCTGTGCGCCCGAGGACAGGCAGCGTCGCGATGACATCACTTTATCACGACGCTGCCAGCTGAGCCGCACGGGGCGGCGGCGGGTCCTCAGCGTTATGAGGACCCGGCGGCCACACTGTGTTGGCCTTGCGGCTTATTGGAGGATCCAGAAATCCTCAGTGAGCGGGTCCGACACTGTCTGCGGAGCAGGGAGCGCTCGCTCTCTGCTCCGCAGAAGTCCGCAACTGCATGTGCGTCATGCGGACGCACATACAGGGACCGCCGGTGCTTCAGGCCCATGGCAGCGGCCTGGAGCCCTGGAAGTTCGGGGCCCCTGCCTGCGCCCCTTAGGGACAGGCAGAGGTAGGCGCCCTAGGCGATCGCCTACCTCTGCCTACCCGTCGTCCCAGCCCTGCCGCTGCCTATCGTCAGCCGCACAGCCATCACTCTGCTATGCGGCCAAGGAGCTGCCGGAGGAGCATCCCTGCGTTTGCGGCGTGATGATGTCACGCCGCCAGTGTCGTGAAGAGGAGGAGTGTGCTCGGCCGGGAAAGATTTTGCCAACTATGCGAACAGAATTGTGTGGGCATTGGCCACCAAATATGTTTGTGGTTATGTCTGTGTAGGACTTCAGCCAGCTGTTTGTGAAGATACCACTAGATGTCACTAGATGGCAGAACCAGGAAGCAGCAGTGCCAGGTATCTGTAGAGTATTTAAGGACATATGGACACAGTTGGGCACATTTATCAAGGCAGTTGCACCAGAATTCTGGCACAATTTATTGGAGTACATGCTTTGCACCACATTTACTATTTACTACAGTTTCTAGAGGCTCCTGTGCCTTGTCCAACAAAGGGGGTGTGGCCTTGATAAATGGATGTGGCTTTGTATGTGCAAAAAATTGCCTAAATTTGAGTGCGGTTAGTGGCATAAAATAAGCCAACAAAGATGGTATGAAGTTAGACTAGACAGCTTTAACCTGCACCAGATTTATCAACACTGATAAGTGTGGCAAATTGTAAGACTGCCTAATCTAACTTAGAACTGTCTAAGAATTAGACACTATTGATATATCTCCATAAGTGTATGGAGGAGATTATTATTTCGGCCATCTAAAACTATCCCAATTTCTCATGGGAAAATGAATTGCCTAGCCCTGGTTTGGAGTCTAACATGTTTGTTTGGTAAATTCTGCAGGGATGAGTTGTGGCTGAGAGAATACATCATGAGAGTCTGGACTAGATGAAGACAGATAATAGAGAACGAAGATCAGAAAAGATGTCACCTGCGAATCACTAAATGTAACTGCAATGTCATCACTTATATGTCTGCAGAACCTGTGTACACTGGTGTCTACCACTATATGGTCACTGTATGGCGGTAATATAAAGTCTGCAGCGCCAGTGTACTCTGGAATCTATCACTATATGGTCTCTGTATGGCCATAATAGTGGTCTTAGTGTAATGGTTTATATGATGGTATTAGTCATTATAGGGTAGTGATATAGGGCGGTATTATTAGGTCCTTGTATATTTTGGTTATTGGTCTTGGTATACTGGTTTGGTCAGTGACAGTAGGGTAGTATAAGTCACTATATAGTGGTGATAATGTGACCCTTGTATAATTACTGACCTGCAGAATACAGATAAATGTCAATTTAACTGTTTAGCATAAACTCCACAAAAAACTAAACCCATAAAACAAAAGGCACAATTGCATTTTTTCCCTATTCACCCCACAACATTTTTTTATTTTGTGAGGGGAGTGGGGAGGGGCATGAGGGAACAGACACTTTGACTCTATAACTTGTTTAGGATCCTCAGCAATGAATAGTGTTATAATTTGGTTTGTGTTTCAGGGATCTTGTTCATTTGTTTTATTATACTGTAGAATAAATCAGAAATATGTAAACAGTTATAAGATTTAATACATCACCAAAAGAGTGCATTCTCAAATTATGCCCATTACATGCAGTTGTAATACCATTGAGCTGCGATCACAATCAATCCCTCAGTGATAGTTTAGAGAGGTTTATTAAACTTAAACAGGTACAGGTGTATAGGTTAGTGGTAATGAGTAAGCCAATCTGTCACCCTATATCAGCTGGGAACCATCCTCTGTAACTCTTTGCTCATTGGTAGTTCCCCCATGGGACAGGAGTCTCCATTGCCATCCATACACTAGGGGAGATTTATAAATAGTGTCTAATTCTTAGACAGTTCTAAGTTAGATTAGGCAGTCTTACAATTTGCCCCACTTATCAGTGTTGATAAATCTGGTGCAGGTTAAAGCTGTCTAGTCTAACTTCATACCATCTTTGTTGGCTTATTTTATGCCACTAACTGCAGTCAAATTCAGGCAATTTTTTGCACATACAAAGCCACATCCATTTATCAAGGCCACACCCCCTTTGTTGGACAAGGCACAGGAGCCTCTAGAAACTGTAGTAAATAGTAAATGTGGTGCAAAGCATGTACTCCAATAAATTGTGCCAGAATTCTGGTGCAACTGCCTTGATAAATGTGCCCAACTGTGTCCATATGTCCTTAAATACTCTACAGAAACCTGGCACTGCTGCTTCCTGGTTCTGCCACAGCTCTAACTATCTTGCTTACAGAGCCCCTCACACCTCTCATTTCCTCTCTGTTCTATCCCTCTGCTATCTTAGAACTGATTCCTTCCCTAAAGATTCCCAGGTTTTTTTCTTCCTACTCTCTGCTCTAGTGCTCTAGTGACATCTGGTGGTATCTTCACAAACTGCTGGCTGAAGTCCTACACAGACATAACCACAAACATATTTGGTGGTCAATGCCCATACAATTATGTTTGCATAGCTGGCAAAATCACAAAGCCATTAGCCACCACACATAGGTATAGTTCCATCCCCATATGGTGGCCACATGGTCAAAACACAGTAGAACAACTATAATACAGTAAATTTAAACAAATTATATGGCCCCTTGATTTTATCTGCAATCAATTCAAGAACAATTATTCTTCTTTTCATCAACTCATATTAAATCACATAAAATGATTCTTGTTTTATAAGGTCTGAGCCTCCATTTCTACTCAGCATCACAAATAGTAATAGTAGTCTCACATTAATCCTTATAACCTTTCTCAGATAACGAGGGCTGTTCAAAGATGAGGACATCTGTTCAAAGATCCAAATAGAAAACGTAAATTTTCAAAAGAGGGTACACTACTAGTGACCCCCTCTATCCTCTATTAACCAGAGCAGAGATCTTCTTGAAAAAAAGAACTCCTGTCCTCAAGTACATTGCATGGCTATACATTATAGAATCACTTATTTATTTGAATTAGTTTTAATGCTGTGGTAGCATCAAAATTCTGTTTTCTTTTAACATGTTCATATCCATTAAGCTACCTTAAGACACTATAAAGAATCTCCCTCCCTAATCTCATCACTATCTCCATCTAGTTCCATCAAATTGCTTTTTAAAGTAATCCGCAGAATTGATTTGCTGAAACAGCTGCCTTTGTGTGTACTACTTGGTTATTAGAGGTAATGGGCCACCTCCCCAATGATAAACAAGGGATTGCTGGGAAAGCAGTTGCTTGCAATTCAGTTTACCTGCTGAGAAGTTAAAGAAAAGTCATTACCCACTTAACATTTGAATCACTGGACTTCAGCATAGAAATCAGATTTGTTAGGTCATTTCTTTTTTGGTGTGGTGTAATATATTTGGTGGATTTCTCACTTCTTTCTATTCTTTACTGCATGAAATGCCTGGCCATTGTGGGAAACACAGTATTCAAAAGCAAAAAATCAAGTTGTTCATCAGTCATGTAGTTCTAGTTTACAATTACATAAGAGATCACCAAAATGTTGTTAGTCACAAGCCTTGTTCAGATATGATAGGTGGTGTTAAGCCACTGTAGGCAGCCAGCAGGAAAGATTGTAGAAGGCAGATTTCTGTATTCCGTATGGCTTTTCCATGGAGGTGAAGGTGGCCAGTCCGGCAGTACATCACATACCTTGCATCTAGACAGATGAGAACTGCAATGCAGGTTCCACCAAAGTCAAAGGAGAGTGTTTTAGTC
Source organism: Phyllomedusa bahiana (assembly GCA_025379985.1). Lineage (NCBI taxonomy): Eukaryota > Metazoa > Chordata > Amphibia > Anura > Hylidae > Phyllomedusa > Phyllomedusa bahiana. The sequence goes on along the minus strand of JAODAL010035437.1, from coordinate 27,709 downwards.
ATGACTTTTGGATATGGGATGAACCCCCGCTCTAACTAGTACCCAGTTTAAACCCAAGAATAAATGCACAAACAAGTTCTCCTTTGGTGTCAAATGGCCACAGCTTTATTCAAACCATATAAGTACAACAAACATGGAAGGAGTCAGGTGGAGTGCTAGACAATTGTGTGATATTCCCAGCTGTCTGACATGCAGTACCCGGCCAGACAGCAATAAAGGGGCAGAGCCAGTACAGTTTAGGGGCACCAATGACCCTACTGAAGATCCTCACTCCTGATTAACCACCGTGCCCGCCCCTGGATGCCATTACCATTATACCATCCTTAAGGCTGGCCACTTCCAAAGCTCAGCCTCTTCACACCATGAGATTTACCATCCTCTATTAGTTAAAATTAGTCCACCATAACTTGACCTGCAACTTCCACCTGACTCCTGAACCGCCACAGGAGAGGCCTTTGACACCTTAAAGGGCTCGACCCCCACCAAAACTGCCCTAATCTTCAAAGTCACAAAATGACCACTAGCAATTTGTATCTGCCCTGGAAAGCTACCTACAAAAGTCACCTTCCATGACCTAAAAAGACAAATCCATGAACATATGAAGGGTAAGTAAAGTTGTATAACCCCAGTATACTAATTGGGGCTGCTGATCCATTAGCTCAAGGATCCAATAGCTCAAGTGAAACAGCTGTAGCTTTAACCCAATTAGGGGGAGCCGTAATAGGACCTAACAACAGAGAATCATAACTTGGGGCGCATGTATGTGAATCTCGAAACACTACCTCACAATGACTGATCATCAAGCTATCAATTAATATTCACCCCACTAAGTTAAAAACTCTAAACTACCCTGAATCAGTCAGTATTGGTTACACTTTCCATCCGACAATGCCCCCAGGATCTTTCCCAGCAATAGAACAAGGGATATTTCTGACTCCAGAAAGCATACACTTTCGGGTAAGCCCAAGAACCAACATGCGCCTGATAATACCAAGCAGCAATACTATGCATATTAAGCCATGACCTACTAACGACAAAACGTTAATTGCATAAAGTACCCAAAGAAAAAGTACTTCAGTCTCAAGCTATGACTGTAAACTATGTAACTATGTAATATCACCATTAGTAACAAGCTATTAAACAGTCATGACAGATAGATGGAGCCCTACAATAAACCAACCCATGTCTGTCCAGCTTATAAAAAGAGTATAGAGAAAGTATGTACAACATTGCGCCTGAAATTCCTAAAGCATTGTCCAGTCACTTTAGTTAACCTCATAACCTTCAACCCAAGCCGCGCAGATTGGACTAAAGGGCACCCAGATTCCTCCACAGCCCTCGGCCGTTATCACCAGACCCAAGGACACCCTTGAGAAAGACCAACACGGTGCTCTGGAGAACAATCCCCCAATTAAAACAGAGTCGTCCCACTGTGGTACACATGGGCTTGCTGTTACTCTCTTGACGTCCATAATCACTTAATTACAAGGCGCAGTCAGGGTGCCATTCTGTGCCTGGAAATCGATTGCATTGCTAGATGCTACCTGTTCTTCTGATTCATAACAGAGCTGTATAGCTGATATGAGTCTCCATGTGATAGCTGATAGCCTTGTCCTAGTGAAAACCATGAGAGGAGCATGAGCATACACAACAATAATAGACAACCCCTTTTTCCTGTCAGCCAAAAATGGGTCCTTGAAGTTACACATCACTTTAATTCATCGTTCCCAGCGGCAGACACCAACATAGAAATTTACAGATTTAATCATTTTATTCATGTTTCTTTTTTTTCTTTTTTTTGTTTCTTTTTTGACTCGTTCGTTTTTTCCTCCTCGCCTTTCCAGAGCCATAACTTTTTCATTTAAAAACAAAGGGAGGGTGGAGAGACATAACTGCGATGTTCCTTCCTCCCAATCACGGAGCTGTACCCCTGATGATAACATCTACACATCAGGAAGCCATATCTAAAATGATCATTGTCATTGGCTAAATTGTGAGCAACCTCAAGGAACCATAATTCACATATGTATTTTGACATATTCAATTTAAAGCATAGGAACATGCTAAAACAATACCACTTAGCAAATATCTATATAAAACTGTGCCATATCTAACTAATAATTGGTAAACTGCCGATCAGTAGTATAAGCAGAGCCCCGTGACTCTATCTTTGATGATTGCAACTAGAATAATGGCAAAATTAAATAAGAGCCATGTAATTCATCCTGTTCTATGTCACCCTAAAAGGGGAAGGGGTCCTTGAAGATAAAAATCTGGCGACATATATCAGTACTCTGAACCAATTAACCCCAACTGGCTCCAAGGTATCATAAACCCCAATCATGGCACTAAGCGACCTGGCGACCAAACCCCTAAAGTTTGCAAAAACACCATTACCCCCGGCCACACTCCACTGGCTCGGAGGCCCCAAAAGCCAGCCTTGCTGGCTCCACCATTTTTTGCTCTCCAGGGATACCAGCCTGGAAGAGCCCACCTCGCCAGATCACGTCAAACATAAACCACAATCGTGGTGCTAAGAGACCTGACGACCAAATCCCCGAAGGAAAAAAACACCATTACCCCCAGCCGCACTCCACTAGATTCGTGGCCCAAAAGCCAGCCTTGCTGGCTCTACCATTTTTGCTCACAGGGATGCCAGCCTGTAAGAGCTCACCTTCACCAGTTATCTGCAAAACAGTCAACCCTTGAGGTAATCATACCCAGACGACTACCTCACCAATTTATTTTTTTTCCCTTTTTTGGGAACTGGAAACCGTTTCCAGCTCTTGGAGCCTTACCATAGTCGCCAGACCAACAAGGACCCCCTAAGAACCTTAGTACAACAGGATTAGTATGCCAAACTGAAGGGGAAGGAGGTCTTTGAAGCTAAAAAGATCTATTGATTTATAAAAATGCTCTGAACACCTTACCCCTAGCCGATTTCACCACTGGCTCAGAGGCACCAGAAACCACCATTGCGGCAATGTTAACCAGCAGGTCGCCGGGACACCACCTAGAACGAGTCTCCCCATACTCACCAGACCACACCCAAACTGTGGGGGTGGGGAACCATCACCATGATGAAATTCCAAAACACCAAAGTTAATCTCCAACTCCAAAGACCCCCTACTCGCCTGATTCCAGCAGGGTTAGTATGTAAACTGAAGGGGAAAGGACATCCTTGAAGCTATAAAGATCTGGCGCCTTATATCAATACTCTGAACACTTTACCTCTAGTCGCTTTCACAGGCTCAGAGGTACCATAAGCCACAATTGCCAGTATGCAAGAGCCATGCTGCCCTTTCTCGCTGTCCCGGTGCTCGTCTGCTGTAACTTTTGGGGTCTCTCTTGATGCTGCAGGGCCAGCCCAATGCCGCCCGCGGAAGGCATCCGGCCCACATTGGGACCTTGCCGTAGCCAGCCCCATGGACTCCACTGGTGCTCTCTCTGCATGTCTGGCGCTGCTCCTGAATGGCAAAGTTAACCATTGGCTTGCTGGGACCTCACCCTGCATGAGCCTCACCATACACGCCTGACCAAACCATGGGGGCTATCACCGTGATGAAACCCCAAAATATTATCCACCAACTTCAAGGACCCCCTATCAACCATCTTCAGCAGGGTTAATATATACAGCACAAAAGAGACTATAGAGTCAGCATGCATCATGAAATATGTATCCCCAGTGCTAAAAGAGAGATCAGGTACAGATCAGATCACCGATATACCGATATACCGATCACTAAACCATAGTACTAAGAAGGGAAATAATGCCCTGCACATAGCAGGGTCAGTATGCAGTCCTAATGTAGAGTTCATCTGCTGTGATATCACTAATCAGAATACTAAGCAGGGGATAATGCCCTGTACATAACAGGGACAGTATACAATCCTGTGATAGCCTGGGCTCAGTATACACCACTGTGAAGATGCTCAATTACAGATCTCCATCCTCTATCTACAGAGGGAGAACTAATACCCTGCACCCAGCAATAGTTACATCAAGCACTGACAGGATTGTCCTGTACAGTCACTACAGCCTCCCTTATGTCTGTAAACTCCCTCCTCCCCTCAGAAAGCTCTTCTCTCACCAATATCCACAGTACATGATCTCACAGCTCCACCATAGAGAGCTCAGATACCACTGAATGTGCTGATATATGCTTACAAACAGCAAGCTAGAGCCAAGCCTGCAGCATGAGGGGGGAGGGAGCAGATACATCCCTCATGTGCTACATGAATTCCTATGTACAGTAGTAATCCCATATACAATACAGCAGCTTTACTATACTACTGTATCTTGTATGAGGTGAGTGAAACTCCCTCATGTGGGATGTGAGGGGGTCACTGTGCATTGTACTTCCCTGAGGCTGCAGGCACATCTTTTCTTGCTTCTTGAGAGAAAAGAGGAAGTAGGAAGAGAAGACCGGAAGTTATATCTATAGCTAAACCACACCCTCCTCACAGTAACTCTTCCCCATCTACACACTCCTCCCTCTCATATCACAACCCCCCTTCCTCATAACTATAACTACATAGACAGGAGCCTAGGCACAATGCAGGGACTAAAAGCTGCCCTCTCAAAACCTATCCCCTTTGCTCAAAATTACTTACAATAAATATACTATGCATACACTGAAACCATCAGCTTACATACCTACAGCTATACAGCCAAAAACTCCCAGACTATAAGGGAGCTCTAGGTTCCCCCCTCCCAAAGTCATGGTCCCCCTTCGCTTAGGGCTTCGGGGAGGGTTCTGTGACAGTAGGTTACTGACATGTGCATAGATAATATAGCTGCCATGCAGCTTAAATGGGCTCTTTTTCCAGGCTACTACCTCATTGCTCAGCCTTTGCTATGGAAGAACTATGTAAGCACCTGGTGTAGGCCAATGTGGCCCAGCAAGAAACAAACTTTCTATTGCTGGAACAGATTGCCGCCCTCAGGGACAGTGCTTCTGCTCAGAGGATGGAGGACGTCTCAGGGGTTATGAATGTGAAAAAGGCAGTGCAAAGCACCTTGCAAAAGTTGACCCCCTATGATGACATAGTGGCATATCTTGCATGTTTTGAAAGACTTGCTGAAATGGAGAAACTTCCTGTGGCTCTATGGAATGAGGTTCTGGCACCTTACTTGATTGGTGAACCGCAAAAAGCCTACTTCGATCCAACTGCAGAGCAAGCCAAAGACTATGTCCTCTTTAAAACCGAGATTATGGCCCGGCTGGGAGTAACCTTAATGGCGCTGGCTCGCAGAGTCCATGACTGGCGGTTTGAAAAGCATAAGCCGCTACACTCCCAGCTGTTTGAGTCCATCGGGCATCATTGACTGAATCGTCATGGACCACTATGTTAGTGGTCTTCCTCGGGAGATTCCCCTCTGGGTTTCCCAGGGAGACCCCAACGCGCTGGATCAACTGGTTGCCCTAGTGGAGCAGTGTACCAGTGCTTAGACATATCTGGGGCCAGAAAGTAAACCTCTGCAGTTTGTGGGGCCCTTGGTGAATTGTTTCCAGCACCAAGGCCCACTATGTAGCTGATCAGGAGAGCTGTGCCAGGCTGAGTCAGGGTGGTCCACCCAGAGGAGAAAGGTTGGTGGACCTAGTAAAGGTACCCTCACTCCATAAAGTCCCATTTGGTGGCAGACCAGAGGTGGGTTATTGGAGGTGCCAGCAACTGGGGAATATTGCATCGCGTTGTCCTCAGCAAGAGGAGCCAAGGGAGTGTTGGACCACCTGTCGCCTCTCCATGTTCGCCTCCTGTGCCATCAGTACTATATTACTGCAGGAACAAGGCCCTCAGGGGGCGATATGTATGTACGGGGCTGTGCCAGAAGTCTGCCGTCTTTTCAGCCTAAAACTGTCGCAGCCCTGTTTGCTATATTTTTAATCAGATGCACTCCAATATTAGGCACATTACAAAGCACCCACGGCACTTTGTAATGTGCCCGAGATCATGGGGCATGCTGGAGGCATGTCACACTACAACTGTATGAAACTACACATGTGTGCATTGCTGCTGGAACAGGTAGACCACTTTAAAAGTGGTTTACCTGAACCACTTAGTAGCTAGAAAGCGCTAAATCTATGACCCACTGTAGAACAGGTTCATAGGTTCAGGCACATTCTACGCTATTAAGGAACATAAAAAAAATGGGCATGGGCATCAAAAATCATACATGTCGCCCCAGGTGAATGAGGTCAGTGTAGTAGCACTGTTGGACTGAGGTAGCCTGATCACCCTCTTACAAGCTGCCATTCCCCATGTCCTGGTGACCCCTTGAAAGCGTGTGGGGGTTGTGTGCATTCATGGGGACACTAAACACTACCCACTGACCAAAGTGACTATAAAGACTAGCTGTGGGACTCTGAACCACAAAGTGGGAATGATAAGAGACTTACTACATCCCCTTGTTCACTACTCAAAGGTGTCTCTAAGAAAGTCTGGGGTCCTCTGTCCCTTAGTCCAATTCCCCTAGCTGAGGATGTCCAAGGGGAAGCAGTAGGGGTGATCAATGAGGTACCAGAAGAGACTGATGCTTAAAAAAGGTTTCCACACTTTGCTGTCCACAAAAATTTATTGTAGTGAGTTGTAAAGATACGGAATGAAATAATAGAACAGTTGTGCCATATAGGAAAATGGTGCTCGATATAGCACACAGTCATGTGCTAGGGGGTCACTTGGGGGCAGACAAAACACAAGAGCGAGTCCTGCAAAGGTTTTATTGGCCAGGTGTCTTTTGGGAAATTATGAGCTTTTGTAGGTCCTGCCCCTCTTGTCAGTAAATTGCACCTATGTCCCATTTTAGGAGCCCCTGCCGGTAATCGAGGTGCCATTTGAGAGGATCATCATGGATTTGGTAAGGCTATTAGTAAAGTTGGGGCTACCAATCTATTCTCATAGTACTTGATTATGCCACCAGGTACCCTGAAGCCATTCCCCTACAGAATACTTCCTCCAAATGTATTGTCAGAATTGTTTCACGTTTTCACGAGAACTAGCATACCAAAAGAAATACTGGACCAGGGTACACCTTTTATGTCCAGGGTGATTAAGGATCTGTTTAAACTGCTGAGGATCAAACACTTCAGAACCTCAGTGTATCATACCCAATCAGATGGCTTAGCGGAGAGGTTCAATAGAACTCTGAAGGGAATGCTGAGGAAAGTGGTAGAAAAGGATGGGAGGGACTGGAATTGTCTGCTGCCCTACCTCATGTTCTCCATCTGAGAGGTCCCTCCGGCTTCTCCCCGTTCAAGTTGTTATATGGGAGACACCCCAGGGGTTTGCTGGATATTGCCAAGGAAACGTGGGAGAATGAGGCCACCCTCTATAAAAGTGTGATAGACCATGTGACCCAAATGCAGGATCGCATTAGCAGTGTTATTCCCATTGTGAGGGAACATATGCAAAGGGACCAGGAATCCCAGAGTCTGGTCTATGATAGGGTAGCTAGGGTTAGACAGTTTAATCCTGGTGACCAGTTACAGGTACTTGTTCCCACAGTTGAGAGGAAGTTCCTCGCTAATTGGCATGGTCCGTAGTCTGGATTTTATATGTTTCTTTTGGAGTAACTGCTTCTTCCTGGTAGAGTGGCCTTTCAGCCCATATTGATACAATACTCGTTTCACTGTTGATAATGACACAATCTTCCCAGCTTTTGCCAGCATCTTCACAAAGTCTTTTGCTTTTGTTCTTGGGTTGATATACACATGTCGGACCAAAGCACGTTCATCTCTGAGACACACCTGAGCGGGGTTTAAAGGTGAATTTCCCCCTTTTTTTTTGGGGGCCTTTTCCTTTTAAAAAAAGGGGTTTTGGGGAAAAAACCCGGGTTTTTGGGGGGCCCAAAAGGAAGGGGGGGGGGGGTTAAAAGGAAAAAAAAGGGGGGACCCCCCTTTTTGGGGTTTTTTCCCCGGGGGTTGGGCCCCCCCCTTTTTTTTTTTTGGGGGGGGGGGGGGCCCGGGGGGAAAAAAAAAAAAAAAAAAGGGGGGGGGGGGGGGGAACCCCGGGGGGGGAAAAAAAGGGGAAAAAAAAAAACCCCCCCGGGGGGTTTTTTAAAAAAGGGGGGCCCCAAAGGGGGTTAAAGGGGTTTTTTTGGGGGGAAAAAAAAAGGGGGGGGGGGGGGGGCCCAAAAGGGGGGGGCCCCCCCCTTTTTCCCCCGGGGGGGGGGGGGTTTTTTGGGGCCCTTTTTTTATGGGGCCCCCCGGGGGTTTTTTTTAAAAAAGGAAAAAAAGTTTGGGGGCCCCCCAAAAATTTGGGGAAAAAATTTGGGGGCTTTGGGGGGGGGGCCCGGGGGAAAAAGGGGGGGCCCCCCCAAAAAGGGGGGGGGGGAAAAAAAAGGGGGGCCCCCAAAAAAATTTTTTTAAAAAAGGGGGGGAAAAAAAAGGGGGCCCCCAAACCCCGGGGGAAAACCCCCCGGGGCGGGGGGGGGGTTTTTTTTTGGGGTTTTTGGGGAAAGGGGGGCCCCGGAATTTTTTGGGGGCCCCTTTTTTTGGGGGGGCCTTGGGGGTTAAAAAAAATTTGGGGGCACTTAAAAGGGGGGGGGGGGGGGGGCCCCCGGAAAAAACCCCCGGGGGAAAGGGGGGGCCCCCGGGGGTTTTAAAAAACCCCATTTTTTTTTTAACCCCCCAAAAATTTTTTCCCAAAAACCCTTTGGGGGGGGCCCCCAAAGGAAAAAAAACCCAAAAAATTTTTTCCCCCCGGGGAACCGGTTTTTTTCCCCCCTAAAAAACCCCCCCGGGGGGGGGGGTTTTTTGGGGGGGGGGGGCCCCCCCCCCCGGGGGCCTTCCAAGGGGGGGGGGGGAAAAGGGGGCCCCCTTTTTTGGTTTTGGGGGGGGGGGGTTTTGGGTTTAATTTCCCTTTTTTTTTTTCCCCCGGGGGGCCAATTTTTTTGGGGGGAAAGGGGGTTTCGGAAAAGGGCCCTTAAAAAAAACCCCGGGGGGGGGGGGGGGGGGGGGCCCCCCTTTTTTTAATTTTTCCCCAAGGGGGCCCCCCCAAAATTTTTTGGGGGGCCCCCGGGGGGGAAAAATTTCCCGGAGGGTTTTTTAAAAAAATTTTTTTTCCCCCCCCAAAAATTTTTTTTTTGGGGGTTTTAAAAAAAAAATTTTTTTTTTTTTTAAAAAAAAATTTTAAAAATTTAAAAGGGGAAAATTTTTTTAAAAAAAAAGGGGTTTTTTTTAAAAAAAAAGGGGGCCCAAAATTTTTTTTTTAAAAAAAAAAATTTTAAAAATTTTTTTTTTTTTTGGGGGTTTTTAAAAAATTTTAAAAAATTTTTTAAAAAAAAAGGGGGTTTTTTTTTTTGGGGGGGGGGGAAAAAAAAAAAGGGGGGGGGTTTTTTTAAAAAAAAAAGGGGCCTTTAAATTTTTTTTGGGGGAAAAAAAAAAAATTAAAAGGGGGTTTTTCAAAAAACCCAAAAAGGGGAATTTTTTAAAAAGGGGGGGGCGGGGGGGGAATTTTTTAAAAAAAAAAATTTAAAGGGGGGTTTTTTTTAATTTTTTTGGGGGGAATTTAAAAAAAGGGGGGAAAAAAAATTTTTTTTAAAAAAAAATTTTTTTTTAAAAAAAAATTTTTTTTGGGAACCAAAAAAAAGAAAAAAAGGGGAATTAAAAAAAAAAAAAAAGGGGGGTTTTTTTAAAAAAGGGGGGAAAAGGGGGGAAAATAAAAAAAAGGGGTAAAAATTTTAAAAAAAAAGGGGAAAAAAAAATTTTTTTTTATAAAAAAAAAAGGGAAAAATTAAAATTTTTTTTAAAAAAAAATTTTTAAAAAAAAAAAATTTTTTTTAAAAAAACCCCCAAAAAAAAAATTTTTTTAAAAAGGGTTTTTTTAAAAAAAAAAATTTTTTTTTTTAAAAAAACCCTTTTTTTTAAAAAGGGGCCCATTTTTTTTAAAAAACCCCAAATTTTTTTTTTTAAAAAATCCCCCCAAAAAAAAAAATTTTTTAAAAAAAATTTTTTTTTAAAAGGGGGGGAAAAAAAAACCCCCCCCCAAAAAAAATTTTTAAAAAATTTTTTTTTTTTTTAAAAAAAAACCTTAAATTTTAAATTAAAAAAAAAAAAAAAAAAAATTTTTTTTTAATATAAAAAATTTGGGGAAAAAACCCCCCCCCTTTTTTTTTTAAAAAAAAATTTTTTTTTTTTTTTTAAAAAAAGGGAATTTTTTTTTTTCCTTTTTTTTCCCCTTTTAAATTTAAAAACCTTAAAAAAAAAAATTTTTGGGGGGGGAAAATTTTTTCCTCCCAAAAAAAAAAACCCAAAAATTTTTCCCACCTTGGGGGGGGTTTTATTTCCTTTTTGGGGGGAAAGGTTTTTTTTTTTTTTCCCCCTTTTTTAAAAAAAAAAAAAAAAAAAAACCCCCCGGGGGGGGGAAAAAACCCCCTTTGGGGAAAAAAAAATTTTTTTTTCCCCCTAAAAGGGGGGTTTTTTAAAAAAAAATTTTTTGGGGGGGGTTTTTTAAAAACCAAAAAATTTTTTTTTTTGGGGGAAAAATTTTGGGGGGAAAATTTTCCGGGGCCAAAAAAAAAAAGGGGTTTTTTGGGGTTTAATTTTTGGTTTTTGGGGGGGAATTATTTTGGGGCCCGGTTTTTTTTTTTTTTTTTTTTAAAAAATTTTTTTTTTTTTCCCCTTTTAAAATTTGTTTATTTTTTTTGGGAAATTTTTAAATTTTTTTTAAAATTTTTTTTTTGGGGTTTTTTTAAAAAAATTTTTTTTTTTTTTTTTAAAATTTTTTAAAAATTTTTTTTGGGGGGATTTTTTTTTAAAACTTTTTTGGGGAAAAATTTTTTTATTTCCTATAGGAGGCATACCCTTATTTTAAAGAGGCATATATACCTAAAGGGAAATATTTACCTGCAGGGGGCATATATATCTACTTACAAGAGAGCTATAACTACCTAAAGGGATGCTATATCTACCTTCAGGGAGCTTATATACCTACCTATTGAGGGGTACATATTATGGACCTATATTTCTACTTATTGGGGATGCCTATTTAACTACCTATCTACTTAATAGGGAATCTGGATACCTACCCATTGTGGGACCTATAAATCTGCCTACCTAATGGGGCACTATAAACCTACCTATGTAAGGACTACCAGCTTAAAATGGGGGTTCCCTATTTGCCTACCTAGTTTGAGAGTGTACTTACATACTATTTTTGGGGGATTTGACTACCTCTTATATGGGAGTACAAAACAAGACTTATACTTGATGCACAAATGGGAGCCCCATAGCCATTTAGGGGAACTTTTACTAGTAGAGACACAAAGTGGTCATTATGACCATTAGAGGCGCTATAGATGGGCAGTTTGTATTTCAATAGGAATTGATAGGGAAGTGCTGGAATAGTGAGGAGTCCAAGATGCTTGTTTTGTAAATTCTACAGTGAAGAGTCTGTGCACAAGAGCTCAGGTCGGTTATCTCTGTGCCCCTGTATATGATATTTAGAGAACATTATTTGATTTTTGAGTAGGAATAGTTTGGGGTCTTGGTATTGTAGGAGTTTTTTTTAGTAACACTGATTTATATGATATATTTGCTCCATGTATAGGTGTATTATTTTGTGACTGTTATTTATAAGGTATTACACTGTCAACTGTAGGTGAGCGATTTTGAAAAAGCTAATTTGTCAGCGCTGATTTTCATTATACAGTGACTGCTGAGGTGATGGACAGGATTTTTGTGAAATACACAAAATTAGTGACAGAAACATAATTTTTTTCTCTGCAAAATGCATCCGCAGTTCACAATGTAGCATAAAATGCTGATTAACCCACCCTATAAGCAAAGAGTAGCATGAGGGCCGGACCTCGATGTTTAGACCCTAGCAATGCCCATGCATATGTTCTTTTTATATAGTGTATGTAAACTTCGGTTTCAACTGCAACTGTGTATAAATATATATATATATATATATATATATATATATATATTTATATATATATATACTTTTGCTTTCATTTCTGTGAAATACCTAATGGGTTAACAAACTTCCTAAAGGCTGTTTTAATTACTTTAAGTAGTTTCTTGTAGTCATTTATGGGGGTAGCTAACATGAAAACCACACTCAAGCCTCGTCAGAAGAGGACTGGTCCCTAAAAAACAATTTATTTTGCAAATTTTCTTGAAAATGTGAAAAAATTACTATTAAATTTCTAAGCCCCCTAATGTCATAGAAAAAGAGACATTTAAAAAATTGTCAACCTACAGTAGACATATGGTAGATGCTAGTTATAAACTATTTTAAGTTGACTGACTATCTGTCTTGCATGCAGACATTTTTGAACTTTGAAAATGGCAATTTTTTCTACATTTTCATGATATTTTTTTCACAAATAAACAAGGATTGTATGGACCAAAATTTCTTACTATCTTAAAGCACAATGTGTTACAAGAAAACACGTTTTGAATCACATGGATAGGTAAAAATATCAAAAAGTTATTCTCACATAAAGTGACATGTCAGATTTCAAAAATGGGACTGGCTGTGACAGTAAGGGTTAAAAATTTTAAAGTGATTTTTTTTTAGTTTTTACTTTGATAATTTAGAATCAGCAGGATAAAAATAATAATAATAATCTTTATTTATATAGCGACAACATATTCCGGAGCACTTTACAATTTTGGGGTATAAGTAATAACAAAAAAACAAACATAATACAGAAAAAGCTACTTGCAGATCAGACACAAAGTGTGAGGACCCTGCTCGCAAGAGCTTACAATCAGAGGATCTAAATCTTGTGGTGAATATATCTTCTAAGTCCCTAACTGATATGGAACTCAAAGTATTGAATCGTGGGTTATCATTTGTTCCTAATACACAGATTGATTGGTTTCAATTGGAATGTGACTTACAACATTTTTTCAGGAAAGTGCGTCTTAAAGCCTATTTTGGTATGGAAAGTATGGTGAACTCTATTGAAACACCTGCAGGTGGTTTATTGCAGTTTACAGATTTTGATCTTATTATGAAGAGTGGCTTTCAACCACCCCGCAATAACCATGTAGTTGAGGCTTATATAGAGATGGTTACCAGAAAGATCAATGATTTAAGAAAATATTTTTCAGGTGCTGTTCATAACAATTTGTCTTTACAGGATTCTAGAGCTTTGAAAGAGTTAATGGCTGATAGTAACATTACAATTAAATCAGCCGATAAGGGGGGCGCTGTGGTGGTCATGGATACGTGTAAGTATGAGGCAGAAATTTTGAGACAACTTGGAGATTCTGACGTTTACGTTAAGTTGGAGATGGACCCTAAATTTGAGATTATGAGGGAAATTAATAATATTGTTGATGAAGCCCTGTGTCTAGGCATAATTGATGCCAAATTGGGTGATTTTTTGAAGGTCATTTCCCCTATCACACCAGTATTATACGTAGAGATGGGCGAATTTCTCAAAAATTCGATTCGGTCACTTTGCCGAATTTTCCGACAAAAATAAATTTGGTCCCAATTACTTGGGGGACAAATCGGGGTTTAAAAAGCAGCTTTTTCCAGGCTACAAGACCCTGCAGGGTGTTTTAAAAACATTGTGCCATGTTTTAAATATGCAAAAAGGGATTTTGGTTTGGTCCCATCCCAATGTTGTGTTTTAGTTTGACACCCCAAAATACTGCCCCCCGTTTCTTAGAATGTTTCCAATAAAAAATTTTCCCTGGGCATTTAAAGAGGGCAAAACTGACCAAAAAACTAAGGGCCGGGAATTTTGCCTGATAAAGTCATGCCAGCGGAAAGCGGGAAAAAAAAAACCAAGCTGAGAGCTCAGGTGGAAAAATTAGTGCCCAAGGTGTGGAGGTGACGGCGGGCAGCCCCGCAGCATGAGGTCGGGGAGGGGCCCACAATGAAAATTTGGAGGGGGCAAAACAGAAAGCCCACGGGAAAGGGCACAATAGGGGAGAGCGGGGGTCACGGCGGAGCATCATAAAGGTTTCAGGCGGTGGAACAATGCATTCGGGGGAGATGGCAAAACAGGGGGAAACCCACAGAATGGCAAAAGGGATAAAGAGCGGAGGCCCCCGGCCCGGCGGGCAGAAAGAGGTAAGGCAGGGGCACAATGACTTTCTGGAGGGGGGCAAAAAAGGGGGGGAAGCCACAGAAATTGGCCCACAATGACTGAGAGCAGAGGCCCAGGGCCCGGCCAGAAAGGAGGCCCAGGCAGGGGCCCAAAAGACATTCTGGAGGTTGGAAAAACCCAGGAGGGGGACCCCCAAAAATGGCAAAAATTACTGAGAGCGGAGGTCACGGCCCGGCCCAGCAGCTTTGGGGAAAGGCCCAGGGGGCAAAATGAACATGGGGGGAAACGGGGGAAGCCCGGGCAAAGCGGGGCATTAGGGCAGGGGGAAAGTGGCACAAATGACCAAAAAAGGGGAAAGGAAAAACAAAAGCGGGGCGGGGTCACGGCCGGCAGCCATGAGGTCGGGGAAAGTGGCAAAATGACTTTTCTGGAGGTGGGGGCCAAAACCTGTAAATTAGGCCACAGGGGGTGGCACCAAAAAAACCATTTGGGGTAAGGAAGGACAACAGCAGCAGTTAAAGGAGGGTTTAAAAAAGGAAAGGGTGGGAAACACAATGACTTTTGGAGGGGGCCCAAAAAAGGAAGGGGAAAACCACAGAAGGCCAAACGAGAGCGGGGGAGTCACGGCGGGCAAGGCGGCAGCAGCATGAGGTCAGGGTGGCACAAAAGGGGAAACCACAGGGGGGGTGGAGGGAAAAACCTTTGGAACAGGCAGCCACACAGCACCCAATGAGGTCGGGAAAGGGGCCCAAAATTGACAATTGTGGGGGCCCGGGAAGCAGCCAAACACCCAAGCATGAGGTCAGAAGTGGAAACAAGGGACTTTTGGGGGGTGGAAAAAACGTATTAGGCCACAGAGTGGCAAAATTTAACACATTTAGAGGTCAAAACAGAAAGCAGTACGAGGTCAGGCTTTGGCAAAAGGGACATTCTGGAGGTGGAAAAACCCAGTATTAGGCCACAGTGGGGCAAAAATGACACGTGTGGGGGCACGGCAGGGGTCACCGCAACAGCATGAGGTACGAGAGGGGCCCAAAATGGCATTTGGGGGGGCAAAAAAGGGGGAAGCCACAGAGGGCAAAAAGGGAAAACTGGGGGAAATTTGGGGGAAAGGGGGGACGGCGGCAGGGAGCAACAGCTAAATAAAAGGGGTAAAAAAGAGGAAGGTGGCACAAAAAAATTTAAACCCCTTCAGGGGGGTAAATTTTTCACGGCAACAGCAACACCCGCGAGCCATGGGTCTAGGTGGCCCCCCAATTTGGAACAGAGTTTGGGTGGGTGGCAATACCAGTCCTGGTAAATGGGGGTAGGGGGAGGGAAGAAAATTTGGAAACCCAGATGTGTGGCATCAGGCGGGTGGGGGGAAATTAAAGTGGTGAGGCAGGTATTTTTAAACCCCCAGCTGACGCTAAAGTCATTGGTGGGGGGAAACCCGGGCCCGATCCCCCCCCTTTGATTCATTTGAAAAAGGGTTTCAGTCTTTCCAATTTTTTTGGAAAAAGCGGGTTCTTTTTGGGGGGAAAAACTTTGGCCCCCCGCCGCACCGAAAAACCCGCTCTGATGCCACCCCTATGGCCGGGCCGGGACAGCTTCCCCAACTCCCAAAACTGGGCCCAAGTTGCGGCCAAACATCCAGTTTGGCTCCCACCAGTAGCCCAGGGATTTCTAACTGAGGTGGCGGGAGTGCTGCCCAAAAGTGGGCCCAAAAAACCTGTTGTTTCGGGGAAACTGCCCCAGGCCCGGGCTTTTGGGCTGCTGCTGGGGGCTGCCCTCCTCACTAGGCGGGGGGAAGGAAGCTGCTCATCAGTAAAACCCAAAGACCTGGGTTTAAACTATTTGATGGAGCTTGGTACTGCTCCTACCCCCCCCCCTTTCCCCCCAGCACCCGCGGCAATAGTGTGAGCGTGAGGAACCCCAGGGTTTGCCTTGTCAGAGGAGGGAGGGATGCCGCCCTGGGAAGCGGAAAATGATTAGGGGATTTCCCTATAGTATTTGAGTTTGTTTCCCTCTAAATTTGGGGGAAAAAGGCTCCCTTTTTGGAAACGGGTTTAGCGGGGTTTCCAAAAAGGGTGGGGAGCCGGGAAGTCTTTCCCTCTGCCGGTTGCGGGACTATTCGGCTGTCCTACCCCGGGGAAAAATAAGCTTTTTTGCTGGGGGGCCAATTCCAAGTGATTTCCGGGGGGGTCCCTCCCTCCATCTCCACTGTTTTAACTCCCACGGTGCTTGGGGGGGGTCATCTGCCTCTCTTCCATCCCCCCTTTCCACCTCCTCCGCTGCCCCTGCTCCTCCCTCTCTTGTCCCCTGGGTAAAAAAATCCATTTCTTTTCACCGGGGACAATGTTCTGCCCCCCAATTTTCCTCCCCCTCCTCCTCCATTTCAGTCCCCACCGGATTTCTTTGTGGCCACGAGAGTAGTCCCCAAGTCTCATTTCCCCGGCCAAAGAAAAGTTTTTTCAGCATCTTTTCCCAAAGGACATGAAGCATTTGGAATCGTTATTCATCCCTTTAGTCCTGGGGGGGGGGACTGCCCAAAAAAAACGCCCGCCTCCTCGAAGGGGCCTAAACCCAAAGGGCGGGTGTCACGAAAGAGCTGCCACTGGTTTGAAATCAAAGTTACACAGGGGAGTATTCTGTCTGTCGGGATCATCATAAAATCGTTAATGGCATTCTTGTTCAACATTTCGGTCCAACTGTGCAGGCGGGGAATTCCGCGGGTGGAAACATCACATATCGAGGGTTGGGGGGGGGCCCGTTCTGCCGCTGCAATAAAAGGAGGGTGTTCCTGGCTTTGTACAAGGGGATAAATTTGATGCACATTTTCCCTTGCCATTTTCAAAATGTTTGAAAAAACGGGGGAAGATTTTTCGGGAAACCCTTTTCACCCCAGTTTGGAAACACATGGAAATGCAGGGGCATGGACCATCCCTCTCGGGGGCAGCGGGGGACACCTTGTTCCCCCATTGTCCGTCCCCCAGGGTTCCGTTTTGCATTTAGTCGGAAAAAGAAAGCCAAAATCGATTTCTTCCCTGTTGACGCGGGCAGTTCCTCCCCTGTGTGACTTCGTTGCCGAGGCAAGCCAGGTGTAAAAACTGCGTGACACCCTGTCCCCCTTACACTTGGGGTTGTTGGACGTACTTGTGGGGGGCTGAGTTGGGGGTGGTGGGGTGGAGGAGGGGGGAGGGGGAAAACATTGGCCAGGGCAGCAGTTTGAAGAAGTGGAGGGGAAAGCGGCGTTCCCTGCCCAAATTTGGGTTGGTTTGCCTGGGCGGGAAAGCACATTCCCCCAGTGGGCCGAAAAGGGAAATTTTAGGGGCCCGGGACCGTAGTTAAGTCCAGACTTCCGCATCCCCGTGCACCTTGGAACAAACCCGATAGCTCAAGGACTGACCCACCTTTTTGTTTTACTTTATTTATGAAGTCCCTGGTACTCCCTTTTTTTAAAAAAGAAATTACGGCTTTGAACTCTCCATCTCGGCTCGGCACAAACAAATTTTTTTTTCTGAAGGTTTTAGAGTTTCCCCCCATTTGGAAAGGGAGGGACTGCAATAACCCAAAAATTGGACAAAGGGGCACGGTCAACTAGTGCCCCCTTAGGATGGTTTGGCGCATACTGTTGTTTTTTTGAAACGCCTCGTGAACAAAATGCTGTCGCCATGAGTAGCGAGGAGGGGGAGCATCTGGAAAGGGGGGTGATGTCAAAGAAAAAAAAGCTCCCCTTTGCAGAGGTTTGGGGGAGCCTTTTGGGTGGCTGCAATGGATGGGGGGGTGCCATGGGCGCTGCTGCTGCCCGTGTTGCTGCGGCGGGGAGGGTGGACCAGCCAAGTTTCTCCCAAAGGGCCCCCGGTTTGGGGGACGTGCATGTGTTGAAGCAAAGGGCCGTGGTTTTCCAACGTTAAACTTTCCCTGGCCAACCCCACTTTCTGCCCACAGATTTACATATAACCCCTATTTAGCTCCCGGTGTCTTAGCAAAAAAAATGCCACACCCCGGTACGGATTTTTTCCCAAAGCTCCGCAATGAGGGAATACTGCCCCTTTCTCCTCGCCCGGGGCCCCCGTGCCGTACTTTCTTGGACCTCGGGAAACGGGTTTTTTTCCCCGTGGGCCCCTTGGCCCCAAACCCCACACTTTCCCGCTATCCCGCTGCTCACGGCCCAACGGACCCACTTGTGGCCCGCGCTGCTGCCTGACGCGCAAAATGAAGCTCTCTTCTCCTGACGTTTATGAACCCTTGCCCCCACCGGCTTTCCCCAAATGCGGTCGGCTACAAACATCAAAATTTTTTTGTGTTTTTATGTCATGCTTTTCTCATCCCGGTCTTGGTATTCAAGGCTGACCCCCCCAAAAAACTTTAACCCCCCAATTTCCCCTCTCCAATTTTAATTTGCCCCCTACTGCAAGAAGCGGGGTTTTTGGCCCCATTTCTTTCGCTTTCCCCAAAATAGGGCTGATTTTCCCCTTTAAAAAATTTTTTCTCCCCGCATATAGTGGGGGGTGGCCCAACCCATAGTTTCTGGCTGAGGGAACCGGATGGGGCAGAGGGGGTTGGGACAGATGAGGGCCCCTGACCGCTCCCGGGCCAAGCCAAAAAATAAGGGTTGTGTCTGAGGTTCCCCCGACCTTGGCTGGGGGGTTTTCAGATGTTTATCTGGGAGGGGAGGATGACCTAGTTTAAACCCAAACAAAAACCTTGGGTTGCCCGAAAAAAACACACGGCCGCTAGAAAGGCAAACGGGAGTTGTGGCCTCCCGAGTGACCCCTGCTGGGACCCCTTTGCTGGCTGGACCCGGGCCTGTTCCCGGAATGTTTTTTTGCCCCCTGCCCACGAGGGCAGGGGCCCCGCCCCCCTCTCCCGTCTTTACATTACGTTTGTTCTAAAATGTACAGACATTGTTTGATTTTTGAAATCTGTATTGATAAAATTACACCCTGTTTTTTAAATCCAAAGAAAACCCCGTAAAAAAGCTTGGGGGAAAACCTTTGGGTATAAAATTTCGCCCCCAAAAAAGGCCAGGAAAAATTTATTTGTTTAAAAAGTGTGTTTTACTAAATGTAAAAAACACAAAAAGGCTTAATTAACCTTCGGCCTGAATTTTGGCTACAGGAAAAAAGTATATATTTTGGGGTTGAAAAAAGGCGGTTTATTTTTTCCGACACCGCAAAAAAAGCTTAATTTTAAAACCCCCGGGTGTAAATTGCGCCAAAGAATTGAGCCGCAACCCAAAATTGTAGCTTTGTTGAGTGGTTTCAATTGCGTGTTTTTTAAAGCCAAACAACAAAAGTACAAATTGTAATTAAACCCCTTTTCTTGTGAAATTTTTCTACAGGAAAAAAAGTTTTAAAAAATTTTTTGGGGTTGAAAAAGGGGCGGTTTATTTTTTTTCAGCACACCAGCAAAAAAAACGCTTTAAATTAAACCCCCCGGGTGTAAATTGCGCCAAAGAATTTAGCCGGGACAAATAGTAGTTTGTAGCGTTGGGTTTAAAAATTCGGTTTTCTACCCACACAAAAAAGAGATTTCGTTTTTAATTAACCTTTGCTTGTGAATTAGGCTCAGGAAAAATTATTATTTTGGGGTTTAAAAAGACCCTTTTATTTTTTTCAAACCCCCACCGCAAAAAAAAGCTTTAAATTTAAACCCCCGGATGTAAATTGGCCAAAGAATTGAGCCGCACAAAATAGTAAATTTTTTAGGTGTTAAAAATTGGGTGTTTTCTAGCCCCACAAAAGGATACAGTTTTAATTTAAAATTTTGGACATGAATTAGGCTACAGGAAAAAAAGGGATTAATTTTTGGGTTGAAAAAGGGCGGTTTCTTGGGGGGCCGCACACCCGCAAAAAAACCTTTAATTAACCCCCGGTTTTTAAATTTTCGGCCAAAGAAATTTAGCGCACAAACTAGTAGCTTTGTAGCGTGTTACAATTGCGGTTTTCTACGCCACACAAAAAAAGAGATACAGTTGTAATTTTTCCCTTTTTTTGTGAATTAGGGTACAGGAAAAAAGGGATTATTTTGGGGTTTAAAAAAGACGGGTTTTTTTGGGGCAGCAACCAGCAAAAACGTTAATTAAACCCCTGGATTAAAATTTCGCCAAAAAATTGAAACCGCACCCAAAATAGTAGTTTTGTAGCGTGTTACAATTGCGGTTTTTTAAGCCACAAACAAGAGATACAGTTGTAATTAACCCTTGGGCTTTTGGGAAATTTGGGTACAGGAAAAATTTTTTTATATTTTGGCCCCTTTGGAAAAAAACGGTTTTTTTTGGGGCAACACACCCAAACAAAAAAAAAGTTTTTTAACCCCCCGGGTGTAAATTGGCCCAAAAAATTGGGCCAAACTGTAGTTTTTTAGGTTGGGTTTCAATTGCGTGTTTTTTCGCCACACAAAAAGAATAAGTTTTTAAATTTAAACCCTTGGCTTTTAATTTTGGCTTTAAAAGGGAAAAAAGTATATATTTTTTGGCCCTTGAAAAAGACGGTTTCTTGGGGGGCAGAAAACCCAGCAAAACCAAAAGCTTAAAATTTAAACCCTGGATGTAAATTTTCCCAAAGGAAATTTTGGGGCAAAAAGTGCTTTTTAGGTGTTACAATTGGTGTTTTCTACGCCCACAACAAGGATACAGTTGTAAAATTTAAACCCTTTTCTTGTGAATTTGGCTACAGGAAAAAAAGATATATTTTGGCGTTAAAAAAAACCCTTTATTTTTTTCAGCACACCAAACAAAAAACGCTTAATTAAACCCTTTGGAAAGTAAATTGCGCCCAAAGGGAATTTTAGCCGCACAAACTTGTAGCTTTGTAGCGGGGTTACAAATTTCGTGTTTTTCTAGCCAAACAACAAGAGATTCCCGTTTTTTAATTAACCCTTTTCTTGTTAATTAGGCTAAAGGAAAAATTTATATATTTTTGGGGTTGGGAAAAAAAAAGGTTTTTTGGGGGGCAAACAAAACCCGCAAAACAAAAGCTTAATTAACCCCTGGATGTAAAATTTCGCAAAAAGAATTGAGCAGCCAAAAAAGAAGTGGTATTTGTATTGTAAAAAAAGCTGGTTTTTTTAAAAGAATACAACAGGAACTGGCTTAGTCCCACCCTTGGGTAATTTTATGTATATGCAGCTGCAGTGGAGCACACTGGGAAATTTTTGATTTCCCAAAACCCCAAAAAAATTTGAAAAAAAAACAATTTTGAGAAAAAGTCTTTGAGACAAACTGAGGGCAACCCCCCAGAAATTGCTATTTTTAAAAATCAAAATTTTTCAGTAAGAATATCCCGCCGCGGCAGCACCCTTTTTCCCGGAAAAAGTACTGTGAGAGGGTTTTGAGCTCCAGCGTCGCGCCCCGGGTTTTTATTTTTTTCGGTGAGTAAAAGGGAATTTCCCCCCGGTTTTCTTTTTGGCTTTTACCCCTGCCCCAAAGTTTTTGCAGGAATGCCCCTTTTTCCTCCCAAAAGTGCTTTGGCCCCCTGAGCGCCATGTGCTCGCAGCCATTTTTTTTTAATCAAAAGCACCTTGTTCACCCGAAGTACCCCAAAATTCGAATTGTTCCCGAAGTTTTCCTGAAATTTTTAAAAAGAATTCCCTTCGTTAAAAATTCCAAATTTTGCCCACTCTAATTTTACGTGTTGCCCAAGATTCCAAAAAAACTTTGGGGATTCTCCGGGAAAAACCCATAGTATTGGTAAGGGGTTAACCCTTTTAATTTTAACCCTCTCTATCTTTTTAGATACATTTTTGCGTGAAATTTTGGGCCCCCAAAAAAGCGCCCTCCTAAAATTAGAGGTAAACAAGAATTTCCCATTTAAACTTAATTAAACTTTAAAATACCCCTTCCCAAATTGGGATTTTGGGTTTTTTTTGATGTGGTATCTCTTTATCCCCGTTGGAAAATGATGTGGTGTTTAACCCGGTTGGATGTGGCGCTTGCTGACAGGGGGGTGCTCCGGAATGGGTTCCCATTTTGTATTGCCTTTTTTTAAGGGGGCTTTCCCCGGGGTGAAAATTTTTTCCCCTTTTGGGGATGGGCTTTTTAAATTTAAAAAAGGGAAAGGGTTCAGCCCTGGGGTTTCCCATTGGCCCCCACATATGTTTAAAATCTTCATTTGGGTAATTTTGGGGAAAAAAAATGGGTATATCGTCTACATTTTTGGGAGCGCATCCTCTGTTGGTGGGCGCTACATCGATGAATTTTTTTTTTATTTGGCTGGGGTATAAAAACCTCATTGAAAATTTTTTTGGTATCTGAATGGGTGTGGCCTTCCCTTTTTTTTTAACCAAAAATGGTTTCAAAACATTTAATGACAATTCCTGGTTTTCTTTGGTTATTTTGGAAAAGGGTTTTGTTTTTAAAAAGGAAAAAAAAAATGATAGGAAAAATTTGGTTTTTTTTATGCAGTTATCACCCAAGACTTTTGAAAGATTCCTTACAAAGGAGTCAGTTACTGCGAGGGT
The DNA here is from genome assembly GCA_025379985.1 of Phyllomedusa bahiana. NCBI lineage: Eukaryota > Metazoa > Chordata > Amphibia > Anura > Hylidae > Phyllomedusa > Phyllomedusa bahiana. The sequence continues at coordinate 5,247 of JAODAL010035437.1, read as the reverse complement.
TTAAAAAGGGTTGTTTTAGAAAAGGGGTTTTAGAGGATAGGTAGAGGGTATGGGTAAAAAGGTTTTTATCTAGGGGGTTTCCCCCAAAAAATTTTTACAACAAAAAAAAGTGAGGGATTTGATATGTTTAATAGGGACGAGGGTTTAAAAAGGGAGAAGGAAAAAAACCCCTGGGAAGGGGGGGGGGGGTATCATTTGTTTTTAACTTTTAAAAACTTTTTGTCATGCTATTGGGAGCATTTTTCGTGAAGATTGGAAAATGCTGGTGATCAATTTTTTACGAATCCCGGGGGTTTTTAAAATGGACAACCCAAAGAAAGGGCCTATAAAAAGAATAGGGGTCTGGGTGATAAAATTGTTTCCCTTTGGTTTTGGTCCAAAGAAAAAAGGGAAAGGGGGAAACTTTTTTTTCAACAGCGAGGGAAGGGGAATTTTCCTCCTAATTTTTTGGGAAAAATGCAACAATAGTTTAAAAAGGGGATCGTTCACTCATCCCCAAAATGGGGAAAAAAGGGATACATTAGAAACCCTTTTAAATGTCGCTCTAGCTATGTGATATTTTTTGATCTTTGTCCATGTGGCTTGTTTTATGTTGGGGAGACAACGATTTGGGGGTTCGACAGAGAATTAATAAGCAAAAAAAAAAAGAAAAAAATTGAAAAGAGGTTATGGATGCAACCGTGGCGAAACATTTTGTTTTAGTTGAGAATTCTTTTTACAATTTTAGATTTGGGGCTTTGGTTCAACCCACGTTAAGGGCCAAGGGGGGACCCAGAATGGGTTTTGAAAAAAAAAAAAAGTAGATGGAATTTTTTTAATTTTCAAAAATTTTTTCCCTTTGGCCCTTAATTTTTGAAAATTTAAAAATTTGAATTATTTGACTGAATTTTATAGAGTTTTGAAAATTTTCATCATTATTTTCAAAGCTGGAATTAGTGATTTTTTATATATTGTGCTAATAAAATTGTTTTTATTTTATTTTTTTTTAGGTGACATATTGGGGGGGTTTCCCCGGGCCTTTTGGGTTTCAATTCCTTTTTTTCTTTATGTTTTTTTAAAAAAAATTTTTTTTTTTAAAATGCGTTTTTTTTATTTTTTCTATATAATGCAGGGTTTGTGTTTATGAAATTTTTTACTCGGTATTTTCAGGTAAATTGTATTGAGCTTAATAAAAATTTTTCTATGATTTCTCTTTTAGTGTTGGTTATTGTTGTGTTTGGGAGTTTTTATGGGTGATTAGGGAAGGGGGTTTCTTTTTTTTTTTTTTTTTTTTAAGATTTTTCTTCCCATTTAAATTTAAACCCTTGAAAAACTTTTTTTATTTAAAATTGATATTGCCTTTGATAGGTTTTTTCATTATGGAGAAAATATAGTATGGATAGGCGAAAATGCGGGGGAAAAACCGGTTTTAAAATGATATCAAATAGCCTTATAATAGCATAAAATTATTCCCCCCTATGGGGGTTTTTGGGGCCCTTTGGGATTTTTTTCTTTCAAACAAAAGTGTGTATAGTCCCCTTTGGGTTTGAAAAGGCACGTCGGGGGGTGCTTCCCGACGGCGTATACTTACCTTTTTAGGCAGGGGATAACCCCGCGCCTCTGAGTGTACTTAACGTGGGCTGCGCTGACTTTCCCCGGGGGGGGGGTCCCCTTGCGGGCAGTTCCCCCCTTTGGGAAGGAAAAAACCCGTCCGGGGGGATAAAAAATTGGCCAAAATTTGTTTTCCATTATGGTTTTCCCTCCATGGGGGTTTGGGGGAACCCTTTCAACAATTTAAAAATAAGGAAGGTAGGGGTTTTAAATTGGTTTTTTTTTTTAAAATGCAGGATTTCTGTTTTAACCTATGATTGTCTTCTTTTCACAAGTGCAAAATTTTTTGCTTATAATTATGGGCACCCTTATTGGGTTTAAATGCATTGGGGGGGGGATCCCTTTTTATCAAATTAATATATGTGCACAATTTACTCTGTAAATTTTATGCTTTTTCCTTTTTAAAAAAGGGCCAAAAGTACTGACGGGCCGGGAAAAGTTGCTATGGTGTTTTTCACTTTTGAATAAAGTTCCCCTCCTGCTTTTAAGGGTTTCTGTGTCCAAAAAACCTTTTTTCTGGAGTTGACCCGGCAGTTTTGGGGGTTACTCCCTTTGGGACGACTTTGAAATTTTTCACGTTCATTTATTTGGGAAATTTTTTGTGTGTTACCCTTCTTTGTTTTTTGGGCATGTAGGCTAAGATCACAGCAGAGCGGAAAGAGTGGGTTTTGGCGATAGGGCAGAGATAAAAGGGGAGATGTGGGGGGTGCAGCATGTGAAGAGCCTTATGGGTGAGGTGAAATTTGTTGTATTCTGTACTGAAGGGGTAACCAGTGCAGTGACTAAAACCCAGGGAGGGGGTACAGTATAGCGGGCTGGAAAAAAGATGATTTGGGCTGTTTAAATTTCAGGCAGAATGGAGGGGGGAAGTTTTACAGAGGGGAGACTAATAAGCAGAAATTACAGTAGTCAAACGAGAAAGAATAAGGATTGTTAAAGCAAAACAGAAAAAGAGAAAAATTTATGGGGGTGAGAAACCAGTTTAAACCCCTTGGCCAGAAGCAAGATGGGTGTAAGAAACTTATGTGACATAGTGATTTTTGATGTCCCCCCAAACCCAACCCCTTCAATTGTTTTTGGGTGCTGTGGCCCAATACTGTGCAAAAAAAGTGTTGGCTAAACCAATTTAGTACGGGTTTTCAGGGAGATGAAGACATCCTGCCAATTATAGTAGGGTCTTACCCGAAAATTTCCTGGCCCTCATTCTGAACATACCACAGTCCAGCCATTTTCTTAAAAACAAACCCTTTTAGCACTGACTATGAATGTTTCTGGGAAATTATAGTGTTGACATCCAAAGAAATACAAGCACCCATGTACAGGGAGATTATTGCTTAAAACCAGTTGGAAAGAAATTAATATATTCCTATTATTTTTTAAATTGTTACACTTTTATCTAAGGGCAACATGTATGAAAAAATTTCCACCCAAACCCTAGTTTTAAATTTATATAGAGGGGTGTAGAATACGACATTGTGTATGGAAGAATGTTATAGAAAAGATTTTTTTTGCATTGAGTATTATGCGCCAAACTTTTTCCTGGCTTGATATGGATTTGTATGGTCATTTTGTGCAAAAACCTTGGGGACTTCTTGGCCCCTTTTGGGTGCATTTTTGGTCTGTGCGACATGCCAAGTTTTGGGATCACTATTAACACCTTGGGGGCAGGGTTGCAAAAGTTTTTGGCTTTAAAGTACACCGAAAATGGTGCAGCCCCATTAACTGTTACCTTAAAGGGAACCCGACATAGATTATACCCCCCTTTCTGAGGGCAGCAAAAAAGGTGTCAGACTGCTGTTTTCCCGCACTGTGTCCTTTTCTGTAAGATGCTGTAGTTTTCGAGCTTTAAGCTCAAATCTTTTTCAGGAAAGGGTTTTGCCCCCGCCACAAAGGCTAGTCCCCCCCATTGACAGTTATTCACATTTTTCTACCTAGAGTAATATGTTTATCACGGGGAGGGGGGGCAGGGCTACCCTAGGGTGGGTGGGGAAATGAAAAAAAATAAATTTTGTTTAATTTCTATTCTGGCGGGAAAAAACTGTAGATTTGGGGCATTAAATACTCTGAAACTACAGCACCTTTACAGAATAAGGGACAAAATTTGGGAAAAAACAGCATGTCTGTCATTTACCCTATTGTCACGGACGCCCTTGCGCCCACGGGCCCCAGTCGCAGGCGGGGCCCTTTGCCCCTCCACCCTGCGGACCCCCTTTCCCGCACGTCGGGTTGGGGGTCCCTCATCCCCCGTCCCCCCCGGGCATCCACTTACCCGGCCACGCTCCTGTTCAGCCTTTTCTCCTTTTCCCCCGGCCGGGGCTCCCCCCTGGGGCCCGGCGCGCGCCGGCAGATTTAAAATTTTAAAAGGGGAAAACATGCGGGTAATTGGTCTTTTGCCGGGCACTGCTCCTATTAAGCCCCGGGCCTTTCCTGGCGGCCTTCGCCGGATCCTTGGTGTTTTTCCTGTTGGAGAAAGCCCTTCCAGTATTGTCTAGTTTGGGCCCATCCGTTTTTTACCGGAACCCCGAGGCCCCACGGTTTTTTCCGACCACGAACCTTGCCGCCACCCCCGACCTCCCCCTTGTCTACGTTTCGAAACCCGAGCCGCCTGTCCCGACCTCCTGCCTTTTTCCCCTATACGAGCCTGGGCCCGCCAATTTTCCTTTCCTCGGGCCCACCCCTTTTCCGCCAACGCAGGCCCAAACCCCGCCAGTGGAAGTTAACCCCGGTAGGACTCCCGCCGCAACAAGACCATCCCCCTTTGGGCGGGGGTCTGGTGAATACCCGGGGCCCCACTTAATTCCACCCCCCTGATGTGGGCTTACTCCATTTGCCTGCGGTGGTCCAGTGGGTCCACCCTAGACCCTTACACCTATTCTGCCAGCAAGGGGGCATAAACTATGTAACAGGTTATTTTAAGCCTTTTTGGGGGATTTAAAACTCCAGTTATCCATGTTTTTGGAGGATTAGATATTTTAATTTAAGTTTATTGCATTTGTGTAGGTACCACCCAAAAAAATTAAATTTTTTTGGTTTTTTTTAAATAATGATTTCATTTTAAACATAGAGAAGCCCAAAATTTCAGAGCAAAATTTGGGTTTCACACAAAAAACCCACCTGCACAAAAAACGCCAAAGGGCCCGGGGTTTTAGGTTTATGTATATTAGTTTAGATACTTTTTCCCCTTTCAAATGCTTTTTCATTATTAAAATTGAACCTCTCCCCGCTTTTGGGCCCTTCATCAACCTTTCTTTAGTAATTCTTTTTGGGGTTTATCTTTTGGCCCCTCTTGTCTGTGGAAATCTTTTCTATTACCTCAGGGTATTTTTTTCATTTATTTTTCCCTTGGGATAGTCAAAGAATTTTGTCCAAAGGGTATTCCCGTCCCCTTGAAATTAATTTTATTGTGAGAGTTTTCAAGTTAAAACAACGGAAAGTTAGTAATCAGGCACGGTTAATATAAACATTATCTATGATATTGTATTTGGGAGGATGTTTTGGTCCAAAACATGGAATTTTTTTGTGTTATATCCCAAAAACCTGCCCGGGAAACCTATTTGGGTTTATTTTTATATTAACAATTTCCTGAGTACCTACATGGGTTTTTTATTAACTTTAGAATCTTTTTACTAATAAAAAAAAATCTCAAAGGGCTGGGAT
>JAODAL010035436.1:0-42951 GCA_025379985.1 Phyllomedusa bahiana | reverse complement strand
TCCGGGGTGGATGTTTTGGGGTGACTGTTTGGGGGTATTGTCATATGGGTGAGAAGTTTTGAAAAAGTAAACTTGTCTTTGGGTGATTTTTACTGTACTTGACGCTGGGGGAAGGGAGGGGATCGGGGGGATGTGAAAAATTAGTGACAAACACAAGGTTTTTCTCTGTAAAAAAACACCCGCAGTTCACAAGAGGCCGAAAAATGCCCGTGGGAACCCAGCCCTCCCCAAAAAAACACAAAGGGCCCCCGACCCCCGATTTTTTTAGGCCCCTAGCAACCCCCTTTGGATGGTAACGTTGGGGGACCCTTTTTCAAGTCTCTCCAAGTGCTCCATTGGGTTTGGGTCGGGCTTGGTGGCCAGTCAAAAAGGGGCACAGAGTTGTTTTGAAGCCCTGCTTTGTTATTTTAGCGTGTGTTGGGGTATTGTCTTTTTGGAAGATAAAACCTTCAGCCAGTATGAGGTCCAGAGCTCTGGAAGGGGTTTTCTCCAGATTTCTGTACTTGGCCGCTTTTTTTTTCCCTTCATTTGAAACCCAGTCGTCCGTCCCTGACTAAAAAACCCCCCATTCAGATGCGCCAAAACCATGTTCACTGCGGGGATTGTATTGGGGCGGGGGATGAGCAGGCCGGGTTTTTTTCCACCGCTTACAAAAAAACCCCCAAAAAATTCAATCTTTCATCAGACAGAAATCTTATTTCATAGTCGGTCCTAGTGTTTTTTTCAAATTAAATGGGTTTTCATATTCTTGCACTGAGGAAGGCTCGTCGGCCGCACTCTCCCTAAAGCCCCCACTGGTGGGGGTGCAGGATTTGACTTTGTGGGAAATTTCTTCCCATCTCCCCCCGCATCTCTGGACTCACCACAGTGACTTGGGTTTTTCTTTACCCCTCACCAAGGGTTTCTCCCAATTGCTTAGTTTGGCTGGACGCCCGGGGCGAGGAAGAGTTGGGTCGTCCTAAACTTTTTCCATTTAAGGGTTTGGGGGCCCCGTCTTTTGGAAAAATAAGTGCTGCAAAATTCTTTTTTAACCTTGGCCGGATTGGCCCTTTCCACAATTCGTCTCTGAGTTTTGGGCAGTTCCTTTGACCTTAGAATCTCATGTGCTCTAAAGCACTGTTTTGCTGTGAGGTTTATATAGACAGGAGTTAGAAAAAACCATTCAAGAAGGATCAGAAGGAAAAGACAGCATGTGAGTTTAAAAATAAAAGGGCACAGGGAAAGGGTCTGAATACTTATTACCATGTGTTTTGTTCAGATTTTCTTGTTTAATAAATTTGCAAAAAAATCTACATTTGTTTTTTTCCCCTTTAAGATGGGGGGGGGGGGCGATTTTTTATCAATGAGCCCAAAAAATTAATCTTATTTTAAATGACTGAAATTTTGAAAAAAAGATAAAACTTTTAAAGGGGTCTGGATACTTCCGTACCCATGTGATTTTACAGAAATCTCCTATTTTTTAATCTAATCTAACAAACCAATCTTGGGGGAATGTGTCTCGAAAAGCCCAAATTTTTAAAACCTAATTTTTTATGTTTAAATATATTTGAGATTTTTTTTTCTTTTTAGAGGAAAAAAAAATAGCAGTATTTTTAAAGCATTCGAATCCTGCATTTTTTCACTTCATTTTAGCCTAATAAAAATCTGAATTTCCCTGCTCTGTAAAAAAACTTTTCAACATTTCCTCAGACAGCAAACGGGGTTACACTGAAAGGAACCCCAAATGTGTATAATAAAAAAAGAACCACCATCACAAAAGGGGATGTCAACTCCTACTCCCCGCACCTGATCCTTTCCGATCACTGACATGCCCAGAAAACCTTTCCCTTTAAAACAAAGGTCTGCCTTTCACAGGCTCCTATGTACAGAAACTGGTGCAAAGCACTCTCTAAATGTTGTTTTTAAACAGGCAGGAAGTTTCTCCCCCATAATATACAACAATGGAATTAAAAATTTAAAATGAGAAAAAAAAAAAATCCCAAAAAAAAAAAAAAAAATGATTAGTACCCGGTTATAAAAGCAAAAAAAAAATCCCTTTAAAAGGGTTGTTGAGACTTTTAATAATCATAGGGGTTATTCAATCTTTCAATATCATTGTCATGTATCTTTGGGTCGGTTAGGACCAACACCATAGATGCTAGGTATTTGTGGATCCTTTGGATCCTTTGGGCCACCACAAGCGTAGACGGTAAGGTGGAGACCACACCAAGGAGCAGAGTCTAAGAGGCCCCCGGTCTTCCCCCAAGCCCCCTGCAGGCACCCAGGGCACTACCCCCGTTTGGCCAGGGCCCCCCCCGATAGGGCATACAAACCGGGACTCCTCTACCGGGCCCGGGCGGTCTGTGAAGCCAAGGGGGCCCGCCGCCGGCAGGCCCGCCCCCTTGCTTCACTGGCTCTCTTTTTTTGTTGACGTCCTTGGGTGCCTACAATTTAAATGAACAGGGCAGGGAGGCTTTCCCCCCTCCCTGCCGCCCTAGTTTGCAGGCGCGCGATGTGATGAGGGCATCGCGACCCGGATTTCCGTCCTCGCCCCAACCCCAAAGCAGCGGGTTTGGGGGCCAGGAGAAAGGGAGACGAGGGGGGAGCGCCCCCGGGTAGAAATAAGCTACAGGGGGCCTTGGGGGGGGGGAATTATGGCTACAGGGGGCCCTGGGGGGGGGAACTATGGCTACAGGGGGCTTTGGGGGGGGGGGGACTATGCCAACAGGGGGCCCCAAAAAGGGGGGGGGGGAACTATGGCTACGGGGGGGCCCTAAAAGGGGGGGGGGAAACTATGGCTACCCGGGGGGCCCTAAAAGGGGGGGGCCCCTATGGCAAAGGGGGGCCCCCTGGGGGGGGGAACATACCTACAGGGGGGGGTCCCCAAAAGGGGGGGGGCAAACTTTGCTCAGGGGGGGCCCCCTGATACTGGGGGGGGGGGATATGGCAAAGGGGGGCCTGGGGGGGGAACTATGACGGGGGGGTTTTTGGGGGGGGTGGGGGGCTTGGCTACGGGGGGGGGCCCTGAAAGGGGGGGGAATATGGTACAGGGGGCCCAAAAAGGGGGGGGGGGAAACTATGGCTTTCAGGGGGGCCCGAAAGGGGGGGGGAAACTAGGCTACGGGGGGCCCTAAAAGGGGGGGGGGGGGAAATATACCTCGGGGGGGGCCCTGAAAGGGGGGGGGGAAACTATGGCTACAGGGGGCCCGATACGGGGGGGGACTAGGCTCGGGGGGGCCCTGATACTGGGGGGGGGGGAAACTATCAAAGGGGGGCCTTGAAAGGGGTGGACTATGGCAAACAGGGGGCCCTGAAAGGGGGGGGAAACTATGGTTTAAAGGGCCTGAAAGGGGGGTGGAACAAGGATACGGGGGCCCTGAAAGGGGGGGGGGGGGGGGGGAAACTAAAGGGGGCCCTAATACTGGGGGGGGAAAAAAAAAAAAAAAAAACCCCCCCCTATACCCAAGGGAGGCCCTAATCGGGGGGGGGGGGGGGAAACTGTTGGCAAACAGGAAGGGGCCCGAAAGGGGGGGGGCTTTTGCCTACAGGGGGCCCTAAAAAAGGGGGGAAATATGCCCGGGGGGACCCAAAGACTGGGAAGAGAACATTTGCCTAGAGGGGGGGGGACTATTCTGCCTACGGGGGGGGGCCCAAATTACGGGGGGGGACTATTTTCCCAACGGGGGGGGCCATAATCTACAGGGGGAAAAATTTTTTTGCCAAAAGGGGGGGGGGGCCCTAATCTACAGGGGGCGGACTATTCTTCCTACGGGGGGGGCCCTAACTACAGGGGGGGGGACTATTCTCCCCAAAGGGGGCCCAATCTACAGGGGGGGGACTATTCTCCCTACAGGGGGGAATTCCCCTTTCCTGGGGGGGGGACTATTTGCCAAAACAGGGGGGGGCCTAATCTACAGGGGGGGGGACTATTCTGCCTACAATAGGGACTAATCTACGAGGCCCTATTCTGCTACAGGGGTGGCCTAAGCTACAGAGGCCCCCCATTTCTCCTACTGGGAACACTAAGCAACCCCCGGGGGGGCCCAACTACCTACGCTCCCAAAGGGCTACCTATTATTCCTTTTAATCCTACTAGCGCCCGAGGGCCCCGTTTACTTAAAAGCAATGGGGGAGCCCCGTAATTACCGGGGGGGGTAATTCTTACCATTTTCCAAAATGATGGGGATTTTGTACAAGGGGGGGGGGGGCACTCATTTTGGGGAAAATGGAAAAAAAAAAAAGTGGGAGCTCGGGTTTTGTGTTGTAAATTTTTTACGGGGAGAGGGGGGGGGGAGTAACACAGGGAGGTCTGCACCAAATAGAAAGAAAAGAGAAAATGAACATCCCAGACAAGACATCACCTGTGAGGCCCAAAGTAATAAACTATTTCAAAGCACCTTTGGGACCTGGGATCTACATAGGGGCCTGTATAAGGAAAAATTGGTTTTGGTGTGATGGGTTTATAAACATAACATATGGCGGAAAATTTAGTTTTTTTGTGGAGTATGTGGTGAGAGTGGCTATTATTTTGTTGTAATTGTTCTTTTTTTGTGATATTTTTTCTTGGTAAACTGGTTAGAAAAAACATTTTGGTGGTGCAGTCAGTATTTGGTAGTGATAGTACGTATTATTTAGTATTTGTATATTGTTGCTTTTGGGAATATTGGTTGGGTATACTGGTTTCTGGCCGTAACATTATAAAGGGGAATGGGAGGGATTTTTGGACCTTGTAAAATCAAAAGAACTAAATCCAAAAACCCAAAGGCACAATTGCATTTTTTTTTTTTGTGACCCCCCAAAAAAATTTTGTATTTTTCTGGGGTGGTGAGGTTGTGGGACGGGGGATGGGGGGGCCTATCAAGGACGGGGGGGGGGGGGGGGGAGTAGGGGTTGGGTCGGGCCCCGGGGGGGGGGGGGGCCCCGACGCTCCACTGATGGGGCCCTTTCCTGTGGGTGGAGGGGTACTCACAGTGAAAATTAATCCCGGGGCATTGGGGCTACCAGAGGTGATGGGGTCACAGCAGTGTAGCCTAGGCATTAAAAAGGGCCAAGGAAAAAATATTGGACTGATACAGCGTAAGAAACAGCAGTAGTATCTTGGTAAAAGGGTTGCAGTGGCAGGAACAGCATATGAAGGAAAAAAGGGGAGTTTGAGGTTTTTCACAGGTAACAGCAACCACCGGCAGACGGGGTCATGTTCTATGAAGGGGCATAAACGAACTAACCGGAAAAACAATGGGGGAATTTCCCTTAATAAGGGGATATAAGTCAGGAAAATTAGGACCTGTCCCGTTTAATATTAGGCAGTGGAAAGCATGTAACGAGAACCCAAAGAGGACGATGCGAGCAGGATCGCGGGCGGGAGCAGGAGTGTGGACAGGTGAGTACCTAGTATCAGGTGCGGGGACCGGAGCTGCAGTGGAGACCAGTATATCCCGGCCCAAAGACGGGCACCATGACAACATATTGATGCAGGAGGGAGGTTTCCTGGCATCCCCGAATCAGATTTGTGTGTCCAGAGGTTCTAAATACACAAATCTTCTTGTTTTTCATAAACTTTCTTGTGCATAGGGTTTTAAAAATGGAATCACCTGCTTTTAACTATCCAGCCACTACAAAAATACAGGTGTGGCCCCCTTAAAACAGGCTCGGATGGGCGCCGGGGGACTGGGGAATCCCCCGGGGGGCCCCCCTGAGGTGGGGGCCCCGGAGGCATCCCCTCGCTCCCGGGGCCCTCTGCAAATCCGGGGCCCGTGCGCCCAGGCCCTGCGCCCAAAGCTCAGAAAACCCCCCGGGCCGGGGACAAAATGTCCCCGTCCGGGGCTGCCCCGGGTTTGTCAGGGGAGCGCACCCCACTAGCCTCGCCCCGCTGTTTCCCCCGGCGGGTGAAGAGCAAGGCTTCAGCCGCGGGCGCCAGCCCCTACTGCTGAGTAGGCGGCGGGTGAAGTCATTTTCCGCGCCGCCTATAGAGCGGGGCACTGGGGCCCGGCGGAGGGGCAGCCGGGCGGCCGGGGCCCGGACCCGGGCCAGGTAAGGGGATGTTTGTTAATTTTTTTTTAACCTTAAATGGGCCCATGGCTACCAGTGGGGACCGGGCTCTTCGGGGGGGGGGGCCCCTGGCTAACGCGGGCCCCCGGGCTACTTCGGGGGCCCCCCGGCTACTTAAGGGTCCCCCCCTAAAGGGGGGGTGGTACTAAAAGGGGGGTTGGCTAAAAGGGGGGGAAAATTTAAAAAGGGGGGCCCCTGGTGCAAAAAGGGGGGCCTGACTACCTAAAGGGGGCCTGGTGTTTAAAGGGGGGCCCTGACTACCAAAAGGGGGCCCCCTGGTGCTTAAGGGGGGCCCTGGTGTTTAAAGGGGGGCCCTGAACCCCAAAGGGGGGGAAAAAATAAAGGGGGGCCCCCCTGGTAAAAAAGGGGGACCCTGGCTACAAAAGGAGGCCCTGGGTATTTAAAAAGGGGGCCCTGACTCCCAAAAGGGGGGCCTGGGTTTTTAAGGGGCCCGATACCAAAAGGGGGGCCCTGGGTATTTTAAAGGGGGGCCCTGACACCTAAAGGGGGCCCCTACTACCAAAAGGGGGCCCCGACACCCAAAGGGGGACCCGGCTCAAAAGGGCCCCGGCTAAAAAAAGGGGGGGGGGGCCTGGCTGCTTAAGGGGGCCTGGCTGCTTAAAGGGGGGGCCCCTGATACCAAAAGGGGGGCCCTGATCCCCAAAAGGGGGGGCCCCTAACCTAAAGGGGGGGCCCGGGCTAAAAAAGGGGGAAACCCTGGCTACATAAAGGGGGCCCGGGTATTTTTTAAGGGGGCCTGATACCAAAAGGGAGGCCTGGGGTAATTTAAGGGGGCCCCTATCCCAAAAGGGGGCCCTGCTACCTAAAGGGGGCCCCGGGGCTACAAAAGGGGACCCTGGTACATAAAGGGGGCCTTTGTTTAAAGGGGGGCCCGACTCCAAAAGGGGGCCCCTGACTACCTAAAGGGGGCCCTGGCTTTTTTAAGGGGCCCTGCTTTTTTAAGGGGGGGCCCTGACTACTTTAAAGGGGGCCCTGACTACCTTAAGGGGGCCGGGTTTCCCTTTAAGGGGGGGCCCCTGTTCCCCAAAAAGGGGGATCCTGTTACCAAAAGGGGGGCCCTGGCAATAAAAGGGGGGGGCTATGACTACATAGGGGGGCCCCGGGCAAATTAAAAGGGGGGGCCCTGATACAAAGGGGGGACCTGGAAATGAAAGGAGGGCCCTGATACAAAGGGGGCCCGGAATGAAAGGGGGGCCCGGGACCCCTAGGGGGGCCCTGCTACCTAAATTTTGGGGGGGGCCCTGACCCTCCACAGTAAAAAGGGGGGGCCCTGATTCCTGCCAAGCTAAAGGGGCCCTAACTGCTGTATACTACAAAAAGAGCCCCCTACCCCCTGTATATCCCAAAAAGGAGGCCCCAAAATCCCCTGTTTTTACCAAAAAAAAGAACCCCAAAACTCCCTGTATACTCCTAAAAAGGAGGCCCTAACTCCCTTATACTACTAACTGCTTGAGCTTTTTTAAAGGGCCCAAACTACCTACAGTCCCTTAGGGGGGAAACCACCTACCTACACCTCTAACTGGGCCCCACCACCTAACTGTGCCATTTATTTTCCTAACTGGGGCCTGTTTATCTACAGGGGGGCTTTTTTTACCTACCCCCTGGGATACTGGATACTGGGTTTCTAAGTTTTTGGTTGTACCCGCTCCCCCCCCCTGGGCAGTTTTTAAGAGGGGGAAATGGGTAAAGGATGCTGGAAAAGTGAGGATTCGATTTTTGGGTGGAATTTCTCAGGAGAGTTGGGGCCGGGACAATTTTCCATGGGGGTTTGGGGAAACGGATCGAAGAAAGGGAAAAGAACGACCCCAAATATGAAAACCCGGTGGGTCCCGTTTTAGGGGGTTTTTTACTTCTATTTGGATCAGTGTTGTTTTCATGTAATGTGATGTGCCTGAGCTGGTGTTACCTCTATGTGGGCTCTATATGGCTTTTTGTAGGGGTTTTACCTGAGTGGTGTTACTTTATGTGGACTCTTTTGGGGGGTTGTAGGTTATACCCCGGTGGTGTCTGACCTCTATGTGGGTCCTTATGGCGGTGTTGTAGGGGTTTTATTTAGTGGTGTCTGACCTCTTGTGGTCCTATATGGGGGTGTTGTAGGTTATACTGAGCTGGTGTTGATCTCTATGTGGTTTTTATATGGGGTGTTGTAGGTTATACTTGAGCTATTGTCTGACCCCTATGTGGTTTTATTTGGGGGTTTGTAGGTTTTTCCTTACTGGTGTCTGACCCCTATGTGGGGCTTATATGGTTTGTAGGTTATACCGAGTGGTGTCTGACCCCTAGTGGTCTCTATTGGGGAGGTTGTAGGTTTACTGAGCTGGGGGTTATCTCTATTGGGCTTATAAGGTGTGTTGTAGGTTATACCCGAGGGGTGTTGATCTCTATGTGGTTTCTATATGGCGGTGTTGTAGGTTTACCTGAGTTGGGGTTTGACCCCTATGTGGTCTTAATGGGGTGTTGTAGGTTTTTCCGAGCTGGTGCTGACCCTATGTGGTCTCTTTTAGGCGGTGTTGGGGTTTACCCGAGCTGGTGCTGACCTCTATGTGTCTTATAGGGGTGTTGAGGTTATACCTGAGTGGTGTCTGACCCCTATGTGTTCTATATGGTGGTTTGTGGTTTTACCCGAGCTGGGGTCTGCCCCTTTTGTGGTCTTATAGGCGGTGTTGTAGGTTATACTAGCGGGCGACCCCTTTTTGTGGTTTTCTATATGGGGGTGTTGTAGGTTATACCTAAACTGGGTTTTGACCTCTATTTGTCTCCCATGGCAGTGTTTTAGGGTTTTTTGGATTAGTATATGGTATGTACATGTGTCCCTGATTTTTAACAGAGGGAAACCTGACCCTGTGATGGGTTTTGACTTTCTTTCTTGCGGTGTTTTTTTTGAAGGTGGTGAGGGGGTGACCAAGGGAAACATGGGGGGGAAATTTATGTGGGGGGAGGGGGGTATTGTATGTGGGTGGGGGGGGATTTTGTATGTGGGGGGGAGGGGAGATATTGTATGTGGGTAGGGGGGGTATTTTATGTGGGGGGCGGGAGAAATTTTATGGGGAGTGGAGGGGGATATTGTATGTGGGCCGGTGGGGGGGGTATTGTATGTGGGTGGAGGGGATATTGTATTGGGGGGGAGGGATATTGAGTGGGTGGGGGGGATATTGTTTGGGGGGAGGGGGATATTTTATTGGGTGGGGGGGGTTTGTATGTGGGTGGAGGGGGATATTGTATGTGGGTGGTGGGGGGTATTGTTGCGGGGGGGGGGGATATTTTATGTGGGGGGGGGGGGTAATTGTATGGGGGTGAGGGGGATATTGTATGCGGGGGGAGGGGGAAATTTTTATGTGGGTGGAGGAGGTATTGATGGGGTGGGGGGAATTTTTATGGGTGGAGGGGGGTACTGTATGTGGGGGGGGGGGGGGATATTGTATTGGGGGGAGGGATATTTGTTGTGGGGGGGGGGGATATTGTATGGGGGTGGAGGGGGAAAATTTTATGTGGGGCCGGTGGAGGGGGATATTGTATGTGGGCCGGGAGGGGGGAATTGTATGGGGCTGGGGGGGATATTTTTGGGGTGGAGGGGGATATTGTATGTGGGGGAGGGGGATATTTATGTTTGGGGGGGGGGGAGTTTGTATGTGGGGTGGGGGGGGATATTTTATTGGGGGGGAGGGGGATAGTGTTTGTGGGCGGAGGGGGATATTGTATTGGGCTGGAGGGGGGTATTTTATGTGGGTGGAGGGGGTATTGTATGTGGGTGGGGGGGGAATTTATTGGGTGGAGGAGATATTTTTATGTGGGTGGGGGGGGGATATTTTGTGGGTGGGGGAATTTGTTGTGGGGGGAGGGGGATATTGTAGTGGGTGGGGGGTGGGGTATTGTATGTGGGTGGAGGGGGGTATTGTATGGGGCCGGGGGAGGGGGATATTGTATGTGGGGGAGGGGGATATTGTAGTGGGTGGAGGGGGGATATTGTGTGGGGTGGAGGGGGTATTTTGTGGGGGGGGGGGGTATTGTATGTGGGTGGGGGGATTTGATTGGGTGGAGGGGGGTATTGATGTGGGTGGAGGGGGATTTGTATGTGGGGGGAGGGATATTGTATGTGGGGGGGGAGGGGGATATTGTATTGGGTGGAGGGGGGTTTTGTTTGGGTGGGGGGGATTTGTTTTTGGGGGGAGGGGGATATTTTATGTGGGTGGAGGGGATATTGTATTTGGGGGGAGGGGGATTTTATGTGGGGGGGGGGGATATGGATGGGCTACTTAGGCCCCGGTCAGATATGTGAGACAGACAAAAAATTTTGGGCAATTGCTATTGTATACACAATACAATTCTGTTTTGCACACGTATTATGTGGTAAAAATGGGGGGCATTTTTCCCCAGAGGCCGGGGAATATTTTCATGACAGTAGGGTGGGCCCCCCCAAAATCAACTCCCCTGGGGCCCCCGCCCCCAGTCCGCATGCTTACAAACAGCAAGAGGGGGGTGCCAAGGGGTTGGCTATTTCGATAGCCCATTATGTGAATATATAGAAAATGTTTTTAAAAAAGCATGAATTCTGGATACGGGATGGACCCCCACTACAAAAGACCATACCCTTTTTTTTCACTTCTGAATAATACAGAACATGTTATTTTTGGGGTTAAAAAGGCCAAGTTTATTTAAAACCCATGAATTTCCCAATCACAGTAAGTAGTTAGATGCAAGAATGCATTTAGATTCACGGATACTGTGAGGGTGCTTTCACAAGGAGTGGTTTTTTTTTTTTACATTAGGGAATTTTTTCTAAAATACCGTAAAAAAAAAAAAAAACGCGCCAAAAAATGCTCCGTGTGAAGGCACACTGAGATCCCCAGGCTGCCGGCCATACAGCAACCGGCGGAAAAGCTTTTAAGGGGGGGCATGTTTGGCCGACATTCTAGCAAAGCCCGTACTTCCCGGGCACCAATGACCCTACAAAAGTCCTCACCTTAAGCCCAAAGGACCCTGAAAACGTTTCATTCCCTCTTTAGGTGGGGCCTCAAAGCTCAGCCTTTCACCACCATTAAGTTTAAAAGTTTCATTAAAATTGGTCCGCATAAGGCGTGCCCCACGGCAATTTTTCAATAACCCGGGCGGTTTTTCCAAGGTATTTGTCCGTTTTCGGTCGTCCCCACGGCGCGGGGGGCACGGGTTTTCCCGCCATGGTAGAAAAGCCCTCCCCTTTTACTTGACACACATATTCCCTCCGAAAAACCCGGACAGAAATGTCATGAAGAATGTTTTTCGGTCGGACCGGGGTGGAAAAACCGAGACGGAAAAACCCTTTTCAGTGGGGGCCCCTGCAGGGTTTTTTCCCTAGAGCCAATTGTGCTAATTTTTTGGGCCCTTTTTTTTAGTGGTCTGCAAAACGCAAAAACCGGGTGAAAAACCGGCCGAAAACCCTTGCCGTGGGGACATGACCTAATTTGCCTGCAACTTCCATTTGACTCCCCAACCGCAAAACTAAGCCGTGACATATCTTACAAAATCAACTTTTTTATATTCTTTTCAAGGCCTGTATGATAAAATTTCAAACTAAAATCAGGCTAACCTCCAAAAAGGCAATAAACCCCCAACTCACAAAGAGTCATCCTGCAGTACTCAGCAAGAAACCCCCCCCTGTGTAGGAAACCTCTAGGCAAACATGGCCGGAGGGTTACCCTTCCCCTGGGCTTAAAGGGTAACACTCAAATAAAACTTAATATGAGATTTCCAAGATTTTACAAGGGAACAAGTGCATTATACAGACATTTTACAGACAGGTTAAAAAATTCAATCATTCATAAACCAAAATTCAACAGGGCGATCAGTTAAAAACATCAAACAAAGAATTAGACAATAAAAACAAGGTAAGGGCGAGCGGGAAACTTCTTCCATTTTTTCTGGTGTGAGAAAGAGGATGAGACAGGGAAACAGGAAATTACATATCTTCAAAAACCAAACCCTCCTAATTGTAAGACAACCCTCACTTAGACCCTTCTCTACCTCTAAAGGGGGAATCACCCCAACCTAAGTCCATCCAATTACATATATACAACAATCACTAAAAGCGTCCACGGTCCCCCCTCCCCACAGTGATGTATGCCTTCGCCTAGTTCTTCGAAGTTTCATACTTCATAATCTTTTAAATCCCCCACATCTCCAATGCTGACGCTCGGTTGGACCCCGCCAGTGAAGCTGAGCACTGGATTTAGAAGCTTAAAGAGAACCTGTCACATAGGTTATGCCCCCATTGCTGAGGACAGAACAAGCTAGTGTCAGACCTGCTGTTTCCAGCTCTGTGTCCCTTATTCTGTAATATGCAGCAGTTTTAGAGCATTTATCCCTTAAATCTTATTCATGAGCAGGTGTTAGCCCCGCCCACCAATGGCTAGCCCCGCCCACCTGACAGTTATTCACATGTTTCTACCTATTCAAAGTAATAGGTTTATCAGTTGAGGTGGGCGGGGCTAGCCTCAGGTGGGTGGGTCGTGAATTAAATGGACTCTTTTCATGACTCTCTTCAGGTGAAAACTGCAGATTTGAGCATTAAAGACTTGAAAACTGCTGCATCTTACAGAATAAGGGATACAGTGCTGGAAACAGCAGGTCTGACACTGGCTTGTGCTGCCCTCAGCAAGGGGGGGGCACAACCTATGTGACAGGTTCTCTTTAAGAAAAATATAAGGGGCTTTACTAATGACACCAATGTAAGTATTTTTCATAGAATTCATTTATTTTATTTGTTTATATAGTGCTGACATATTCTACAGCGCTGTACAGAAATGGTTATTATTCATCTTGCTCCCTGTCCCCACTGGGGCTCACAATCTAAATTCTATCAGTAAGTTTTTTTGGAGCAGAAAACAACACAAACACGGTCAAAACTTACATATTTCCTATTTCCTATGTTGTCCTTGGGAGGGTTGAAACAGCAGGGCAGAAAGCTAAAGGGTTAAAGCTTGTCAGTAACATAGATAAACAAGCTCCTTTTTTACTCATAAGGCTATGTTCACACGGCTTAAAATGGGACGTATCTCGCCCTGTATTTCGCGCCGTACTGCACGAAATATGGGGCGAGATATGTCCCAGTCATTACGGTAATCCACAGTTCTCACAGAGAAGCGGGGAGAGAAGTGACATGTCAATTATTCACGGCGTATACGCGCTGTGAGTAATGAATGTCTGTGGGGCTGGCGAGCTACCGCCCCCCCCCCACCCGCCTCGCCCCCAAACATACGGCGTAATTGCGGGGCGAAATACATCCCGCAATTATGTTGTGTGAACATAGCCTAAGACACAGCAAGAGGTGATGTCACCATGGTAGGACAGAGCAATGGTGGTCTGTAACCTGGAGAAACTTGTGTACACAAGCAGTAGATAAAATCTCCTCTATCTCCTAAACAAATCAAAATCAAAACAGCAATGTATTTGGTAATAGTCTTTACGTACCCTTGTCTACATATTTAAAGCTAGTCAATGTGGTGGGACTATCCCTTTAAACGGACACAATCTAAAATGTATAATCACCACTTGATGTCACACATCACATAAGTCTCCCGCAGCATCAAGTTCATATGTGTGAATTCTATTTGCTGATCTTTTTAGACGTCTTCTCTAAGCAGATGGCTTAGGTTTACTGTTCCTTTAAGACTCAGCTGAAATGTTACCCTGAGTAGTGTCTCTGGCTATTCCATCTATACTTCCTGTTCAGCGCAGAGGCTCGCATTCATAAGAAATGAGTTCCTCAGGGTGAATATAGCTTGGTGAAACAGCCTCCTCTACTGTAGACATATATTGCAGCAATTTCTATCCACGTTGAAGCCAAAAAGCTATTTTTATATTGTTTTTACAGCAATTTAAATCATGTAACTATCACCATTAGCTGCACATAGGCAAAGAATTCTGCAAACGTCTAAAGGGTTAAAAATGAGCGTTGTACGTAGTGGCGGAGGCGTCAATAGGCTCCCTATACTGTGCATAGTCTACAGCACCCCATAGAGGTGGCTGCGGGTACACTGCAGAGCTGCGCTCTCAGACCTGTTCTGCAAACATTTGGTATGTCGAGGTTCAGCATTCATAGGGAATGAATTGGACAAAACAGGAACACACCCAAGTGTTTGGGAGCTGCTGAGCACAAGCCATACTCCTACTCACATACACATTACACTTTAACGCTTTAATGGCCGGCCATCGTCTTTTGATTTCAGATGTTATTCTGCAGCGATGTCTTTTGACGTTGCTGCAGAATAGGGGTTCTGCGACTCCCTGCGCCGCAGCTGCACTAGGAACAGGGTAAGTTCACACGCGCCGCAGTACATCGCGGCACAGGGGAGCTGGCAGCCCGCCGGCCCCATTGACATGCATTCCTTGCGATGCATATTCACCCGCAAGAAAATTTTGACATTTTCCCTTATTTCCCCGCTTTTTAAAATACACCCGTTTGAAACGAGTGGGGAGAGGAGGCGTTTTTTTCCAAAATTCCTCAATTAAAACTAGGGTTTTAAACCGTAATTAGGGGGAGCTTTTCCCGGGCGTATTAAGCCATAAAATCCAACTTCCCCCCTCCCCCCCCTTTTGGGGGGGGTTCCCCTAAAAGGGTTTTTCCCCCCCCCCCCCCCCGCCCCCCCCGGGCAGAGTTGGGCCCAAAACCCTCCCCCCAAACCCACCCAGGCAGCGGGGGTTTTTTAAAAAATGCCCCCGGCGGGGCCCCAAAGGAGTAGGGGCTGGTGCGCTACTCTACACCCCCGGGGCCCCTTTCCCCCAAAAGCCCCGGGTTGAGAGCGGGCCCCCAGGGGGGGCCGCCACCCCCGCCCGGGGGTCTCATTTTTCCCAGGGAGGGGGGCCGGAGGGATCTTTTCCCCCTTTCCCTCCCCCCTTCCCCCTGAAATTTAACGGGTTTCCGGTGTCCCCTGAACAAACAATCACGTCGTAGGGGGTGTGAGGCCCCGGCCCTCCCCCCCACCCCCCCCCCCCCCCCCAAACGGGGGAATTTTTGGGGGCCCCGGAAGATGTCCGGCCGTAAAACCCCAAACCCCAGGGAAGCCCTTGAGGGGAGGGGTAAATGGCTTTTTATTTTTTTATTTTTTTTAAGCTTTTAAGGGGCGGGGATCTAACCTGGAAAATTTCCCAAAGGGGGGCTCCCACCTGGCTACTCCCAAAAAGGGGGGCCTCAAACCTTTGGCTACAAAAACAAAAGGGGGCCCCCTCTCCCGGGGCAACCTTAAAAAGGGGGGGCCTTTTTTCTATTTTGGGCCCAATTTACCAAAGGGGGCCTTTTTCCTGGGGCCTTATTTCCCCCAAAGGGGTCCTTTTCCCTTGGCTACTACAAAGGGGGCCCCTCTTCCTGGCAAACAAAGGGGGGCTCTACCTGGGCCTAAAAGGGGGCTCTACCTTTGGCTACAAATTGGGGGGCTCTCCCCTGGTTTGCAAGGGGGCATCTACCCCTGTAAGGGGCCCCCTTACCGGGTTTAAAGGGGGGCTACTCCCCCAGTTAAAAAAGGGGACTCCCCTTGGCTAGAGGGGCATCTTACCGGGTTTTCCCTTTTTCCCAAAGCCAGTTAGGGCATTTTGGGGAAGGGGGGGGTTTGTGGGTTTTTAAAAGGGGGGTTTTGAAACCGCAACAAGATGGGCTGCCCCATCCCCAAAATCTTCTGCCGGGTGCGCGTGGGGGGTTTCTCTTCCCCCACTTTCCAAAAGTTGGAAACTAGGGGTATTAAACAAAGTACACCAAATGCGCGGTGAAATGCACCCCAAAATAAGCCGTGTGAACATACCCCATACTTGCCAACTCTCCCATTTTTGGCGGGGGGGCCCCCACATTTGGGTCCCCCCCCGCAATTGGCAAAACTCCCGCCGCCGAAAAGGGGGGTCTTTAAATGACCGCGGCGCCAAGTACGCTGGTGGGTAACTCGGCCCCCGGCCGTTCCCACAGCGGTAAAGCGCCGCTACGTCCTTCACCCCCCGAATCTCGCTGTGCGGGAGGGGGCAGGAGGGATCGTTCCCCTCCTCCCTCCTCCCCCTGTAGTGAAAATTGCCGGCCGGTGTGCGGGGAGGAGGGATTAGCCCCCTTCCCTCCTCCCCCTGTATGTACGGCCCGGGTTGTGCGCTGTACATACGGGTCACGGCGCAGGGAAGTGACGCCGGCTGCACTCACTCCCCTTGCGTCGCGAGAGATTGGAGGTGTCCGGAGCTGCAGGACCCTGGTCAGGTAAGTGACTTTTATTATTTTATTTTTATTAGCTAAATGGGGCTCTACCTGGCTACAATGGGGGCAACTACCTAACAACAAAGGGGGCCCACTACCTGACTACAATGGGGGCCTACCTGGCAACAAGGGGGGCATCTACCTGGCTCCCATAAGGGGCACTTCCTGGCTACAATGGGCCACTACCTGGCTACAATGGGGGCAACTACCGGGCTACAATGGGCAACTACCTGACAACAAAGGGGCACTACCTGGCACAGAGGGGGCACTACCTGGAACAAGGGGGCATCTACGGACTACAAAGGGGCACTCCCTTTGCTAACAATGGGGCACAACCTGGCTAACAATGGGGGCACACCGGCAACAGAGGGGCACTACCTGCAACATTGGGGCATCTACGTTGGCAACAAGGGGCACTACCCGGCGAACAATGGGGCACTACCTCTAACAATGGGGAAACTACCTTGCAACAATGGGGGCATTCACTGCTAACAAAGGGGGCATCTACCGGGCAACAAAGGGGGCACTACCTGGCTAACAATGGGGCACTAACCCCCTAACAAAGGGGGAAATCTCCTGGCTACAAATTGGCTCTACCGGGCTACAGAGGGGGCATCTACTTGGAAACAGAGGGGGCCCCTACTGCAACAGAGGGGGCATCTACCTGACTACAGAGGGGGCATTTACCTGGCTAACAATGGGGGCACTACCTGGCAACAGAGGTGGCACTACCTGGCTAACAATAGGGGCAACTACCTGGCTAACAATGGGGGCACTACCTGGCTAACAATGGGGGCACTACCTCTAAAAAAGGGATGGAACAGGGGCACTCCTGGCAACAAAGGGGCATCTACCTGCTAACAATGGGGGCACACCTGGCTAACAATGGGGCACTACCTGGCAACAGAGGGGCACTACCTGGATAACAATGGGGGCATCTACTTGCAACAGAGGGGGCCACTACCTGGCTTACAATGGGGGCACTACCTGGCAACAATGGGGGAAACTACCTGGCTAACAATGGGGGCATCTACCTGGCAAACAAAGGGGCATCTACCTGGCAACAAAGGGGGCACTACCTGGCTAACAAATGGGGGCACTACCTGGCAAAACAAAGGGGGCATCTCCTGGCTACAAATTTTTGGGCCTCCCTGGCTACAGAGGGGGAATCTACTTGGCAACAGAGGGGGCATCTACCTGGCAACAGAGGGGCATCTACCTGACTACAAAGGGGGCATTTACCTGGCTAACAATGGGGGCACTACCTGGCTAACAATGGGGGCACTACCTGGCTAACAATGGGGGGCAACTACCTGGCAAACAATGGGGGCACTACCTGGCTAACAATGGGGGCACAATGGCTAAAAGGGGGAAATCTACCTGGCTAACAAAAGGGGCTCTACTTGGCAACAAAAGGGGGAAATCTACCTGCTAACAAAGGGGGATACAAACCTGGCTAACAAAGGGGGCATCTACCTGGCTACAACTTTTGCCCTACCTTGCTACCGATGGGGCATCTTCTTGGCTACAGAGGGGGGGGGGGGGCATCTACTTGGCTACAAGGGGGCATCTACTTGCCTACAAGGGGGCATCTACCGCCTGTAAGGGGCACTACCTTGGTTAGGGGGGGGGGCTACTACCTGCTATAAGGGCATCTACCTGGCTTTCTTCCAAAGCCCGTTATGCAATTAGGTGGAGTGGGTGTGGTTTTTTTAAAAGGGGGTTTTGGCACACCGACAAGATGGCCGTGGCCATGCAAATTTTTGCCGTGGAGCGCTACGTGCGCCGCCCACTACAATCTCCTGCTTTTTCAATTTCAAAAGTCCGCTGGAATTTCCTTGGTGAATTTTCTGTTTGAACTATGACATACCCTCAGAGTTGTAGTTAAAAGCCCTGTTCCTAGAGCAGTCTCTGCAAGTGCCGGGAAGAGTAGGAAACCTCCGATCCCCAGCGCTTAACCCTTCAATTGCCGCAGTCCATGACTGTGGCATAATCAAAGGGCTTTCCTCTGCTCTGTCAGGTGATTGGGACTCCTGGTGACCCAACAGAGCCCGTGGAACGGATGCACAGTCAGTCCTGGGGACCTGGAGTAACCCCAGGGCTGCCTGTGTAAGAGGACCCAGTCAAGGCACACAGATTATAATGTATTAGCATATATGAATATGCTAATGCATTACTAACTGTAAAAAAAAATGTAAAACAGTTATCCCTTCATGGGATTTTAAAAAAAAAAAAGTAAAAAACATTTGTGTAGAAAATATAAATAAAAATAAGTATTTAATAAAAATAATTGTGCATATACTACACTAAAAAAAACCCTACACATATCAGGTATCCACACAAGTGTAATAACCAGTAGAATTAATCTAAAAAGTTCTTAGTGTGGAATGTAAATGGTGTTCATTTGGAAGTGAACTTAAACTATTCCCCCAAAAATTATAACTTCTCCCACATAAAACAAAACCTCATACAACTGTGTCATTCAAAGACTAAAAAAGGCCTCCCCCCCCCCCCCCCCCCCTTTTCTTTTTCCTCTCTTTCCCATCCTCCATCCCACCTCTCCCTGTTTTTATATATATCCCCATGTTGGGGGTACTGTTTGTACTTATTTTGAAATATAAAAATGTGCTGATCATGAAGTACTTTTCAGATGTTCGGCTTAAGGGGTCGTCTCACTACAAGGATTGTTTTTTATGTTAAAGATCTTGCAAAAACAAGTCACTTTGAAATATGTGTCCATTAACAGTGTCCTACCTATTCCTAGATATCCTCTCTTGTATGGGCTGCATCAGCTCCTCAGGTTGCTACAGCTACAGACCTGTTCCATCTCTCATGATAAGCTATCAGCACTGGTTTGCTATAGCTACAGACCTGTCTTCTATTGCAGCCTAGTGGAAGCCAGTAAACACGCCCCTGAATTCAAAATGAAACCAAGAAAACAGAACTGAGGTAAGAGGAATCAGTGTAGTGAGACAACCCCTTTAAAAGGAAAGGACTAGCAATGTCCTCATATATGTTATTGGGGGATGTCTTGGTTATTTTGAATACAACTTATACAATTGTATAAAATGGACATTGTGATATTGTATCCAGTATTTAGTTATCATGATGAGGTGTGCTTGTGTATGCTCTAGGCTACTTAAAAGAGTTGTCTCCCTACAGAATTTCACAGAATGCATGAATGAAATACTCTGTCACTTCCTGGTTCAGACTGACTAATTTGCATACAGCTCCTTGCTCTGTGCTTTCAGTTGCTAAATTAGATCCAGTTTTGTGAGAAGCTTTTCACAACTGCTCTCAGAAGGCTTTATCTGATCCCCAAAAACAAAAGCCCTAATTACAGTGCTGTTTATTTTACATAACAAGCTTTTCACTGCTCAGCACAAGGACACTGCCATGAAACCCGTGTGATGACCATCACTCACTGTTATCTCATAGAACAAACAGCAGGGAGAATTTGTTTACAGGTCGTTACTGGGGAACTGAAATAGCCCCGGGAGGTCATAAATTCACTTTTGTATCTCCTTAGGGAAAACAGAGAAACAAAGCAATATATTTGGAAAATGTCTTTATTTTGTGTTCCCTACAATTTGAAAGCTATTCTTTGTAGCGAGACAACCCCTTTAAGGATAGGTTCACCTCTGCGTTCAGAACCTTCAGTGAGGTGAAAAAAGAAGCTTTGGGATCCATTTCACAGCAGACACCCACAGCACCCGACGGACCATCGTCATTGCAATGGGTCCGGGGGGTTTCCGCTGCGGTTTCCGTCCCTAGGTGTACGCTTTCACCTCTACTGCAGAGGTTCTGAACGGAGCCTCCGACACAGATGTGAACCTAGTCTAATATAGTGTGGGTAGGGCTGCCAATAGGGCAGTATTCCTGTCAGGAGCCCTAATCAATAAGGGGCCCACTGATATGTTAAAAGATAAGAACTAGTAATGGGTGGGGGTTCCATTTGATTTGGCTGTATGGGGCCATAAAACGGTTAATAGATGACTGATGGCCGCCCTGGGTGTAGGTCCCCTTCAGCTACAAAACAGCTCCGACCAATTGAGGCATAGAATCTACAAAACCTCTGAAGCTGTCTTGTGGTTTTTGATACCAACATTTTAGCAGCAGTGCCTTCAAATCCTGTGATCTGGGAGGTGCAGCCTCCATGGATTGGATTTTTTTTCCAGCACATCCCACACATGCTTAATTGAATTGAAATCTGGGGATTATTGGAGTCAACCCCTTGAACCTTCTCAGCTGTTCCTGGACAATTTTTGCAGTGTGCCAGAGGCATGGTCCTGCTTAAAGAGACCACGGCTATTAGAGGATACCACTGCCGTAAAGAGGTGGACTTGGTCTGGACAATGTTTAGATAGGAGGTCACACATCCAGTAACATCCACATGATGCCAGGACCTAAGGTTTCCCAGCAGAACATTGCCCAGAGCATCACACTGCCTCAGCCGGCTTGTCCCAGGTACATCTTGGTTCCTCCTGTTCCCCAGGTAAGTGACGCACATGCACCTGGCCGTCTACAAGATGTATCAGAAAACATCATCCAAAGGGCCGCCTTCTTCCATTGCTCCATGATCCAGTTCTGATGCTTATGTGCTCATTACTGGCATTTTTGGCAGTGGGCAATGATCAGTATGGGCACTCTGGCTAATCCGTTGCTGCACTACCCATTACAGAACTAGCAGCGATGTCCTTTGTGGTTTTTCTAGCATAGCCAACAGTGACTATTTCAGCAATTTTTTCTTCTAGACAAGCTAGCCTTCACTCCCCACAAACATCAATGAACCCTGCTTGCCTACGAACCTGGGCTGCAAAATCCACAGCAAATCCATCCTGTGTGCATTTACCCTAGGGTACGATTAAAATAGGTGGATCCGCTGCAAAATTTATCCAGTATTTCTGCAGGGAAATCCGCGCTTCAAAACCTACACTAATGCGGATTTTGTTGCAGGTTTTGTCACAGATTTTTACTCGTTGATTTCAATACCCTCTCCCAGTTAGGTCAATGTAGAAAAATCCACAGGAAAATCTGCAACAAAACCTCTGACATAATCCGTACTGGGTTTCAGGGGCCCAGGGCTAAGCTGTCTCAGAGCAGACGGGCTGCAACAGCTGATGTGCGTCCCTCCCTGATACACTTGCGTGACAGCTCGGGTGAGTGACAGGGGGCCCCACCCCTCCTGACGGGGGCAGTGCACCCCCCCAATGGAGGACCCAAGCCGTCCAATCCCAGGGGGGGTATCCGGAACCCCATTTAAACCCCTGAAACGATCGCCCCTGTAAATTTCCGGCTACCTTGTGGTTCTTGTTTTTTGGGGTTGTTGTTTGCTAACCAGAACCTGACTCGGCTTGTTCTCCAACTTTGTGCTTTGCTTCCGTTTGGCTTTGACCTGGGCTTTTTTTACTTTTTCCTTGTTCTGATTTGTGCTTTGGCGTTCCTATTTGATATGACCCGACTGTCTTCCCTATTCTTGCTTCTACGGCCCCACACTTGGGCAGAGCGGGGACTGTCGCCCAGTTTTGCCGCGCCGCCTGGGGCAGCACGTCAAGGAGGCGGGACAGGGGGGGCGGGGTTCCATTGGGGTCACTGCACCTCCCTGACGTGACATCAGGTTTAAAAGCTGGATTCTCTGCAAAAACTGGATAATTTTGCAGTGGATCCCTCTTTGACCCTGGGCTATGTTCACAACGATTTTGGGACGGTTTTCAGTCCTATTTCGGCGCCGTACTGCGCGAAATCGGCTAAAACCCTCCCTTTCATTACGGTGATCCACTTTTTCCATAGAGAATTTGGGATTCCGTCCCTCTCCCCCGCTCGCAAATACGCGACGGGAAAAGGACATGCACATTACCGGGCGGGAAAACCGCCGTGGATAATGAAAGCTAGGGGCCGGCGAGCTGCGGGCCCCCCCAAGCCCCGCCCCCTACATCATCTAATTGGGGCAAAAATCCGTCCCCAATTACGGCGGCAACGCCGTGGTCATGCCCTTTGGGATTTACAAAGGGATATTTGTAGGGGTTTCTTTTGAGGGAAGGGGCCATAAGCACCCCGCAAATATGGGAAATCATTGCAAGTCCACATTCTTGCTGTGTAAATTTTCATTGTCATTTAACGCCGAAATTTCACATTTTAAATTTCTTGGCGAAAAAGTGTACAGAAGGGAAAAAATGCCTCGCATTGAAATACGTGCTTTTCAATGCATACTTTCAACACCCTAATAAGGGTATTGAGGTCAACCTGGTGCGCCGCAATAGGGGGGTTGGAACACTCCCCTTTTTGGGTAGATTCACTGCATCGGGCAAAAAACGGCCCAAAACGCCGTTTTTTCTCCAAAGCGGACCGCGGGGTTTTTCCACGCTTCGTACAAAAACCGCGGCGGGTTCCATTTTCCTGACTCCCCCCCCACAATAGCATTGTATGGGGAAAACGGCAAGAAAAACAGAAGAACCGGGTATACACACATTTTGTATAATACGCCGCTGCCCAAAGCGGGGGAGAGAAAAGACGGGTGGGACGCAGCTGTCTTTTCCATTGCCGTCTATGGGGCCACAGGGAAAAAAAAAAAAGAAAACCCAAAAATACATGTTTCCTTGGGGATTTGGACTACCTTAGGGTAAATGCACACGAAGGTAAGCTCAGAATTTACGGATCCAAAACAGGAAACTACCCAAAAGCTGGGTTCATATGGGGGGTTTTTTTTTTGCAAAATTTCATTTGTTTTTTATAGGTAAAATAAGAAAAGGTTTTTGGACCCCTTCCTTTTTTTTGGCTTACGCGATCAGTGGCATGCTAAACTTTCCTTCCTGGGGCGTTCTAAGTTTTTACCCCCCCCCTTTTTACAGACTGTACCCCTTTTTCAGGCCACGCTTCTTTTTTCCAGGTGCATTATCACACCCATAGATCATACTTGCCACTGAAAAAAATCAAACTTTACTTTTTTAGTCCCAATTTGGGACTAGACTATGTGATTTCTTGATGGCTTTTGTATTATAAAAATTTATAACAGCCATTAGACCGTCTATGGGCCAGGGTTAAAGGCCCTGCATATAACGGCTCTGTGATTGGTTCGGGGTACAAATGGGGGAAAAGGAAGCCCCCTCGCTCTGTTAACTACTTCAGCTACGATTAAAAGACCCTGGTACTAAGGGGTTAAAGGCCCAAAATTGGAGCTTCTTATTTGGGGGGGGCCTGCAGTTGGATCCCGGCTGTACATTACAGCCAGCTCCTGCTGTAGATGGTGTGAGCACAGCCTGTGCCCCTGCAATATCCAAGTGCGATAAATGGCAGTCAGAAGACTTGCCAACTCTCCAGGAGACCGGGAGGAGCCATCCCCACTCCACCCCTAAGCCACTAAGGCTATGTTCACACGGCTGATTTAGGGACGGATTTCAGTCCGTATTGCGTGCCGTACTGTGCGCAAAAACGGCTGAAAACCTCCCCGTCATACGGAATTTAAATTTTTTTCATAGAGAACATGGGTTCCTTCCTTCCCCCGCAAATAGCGACGGGAGAAAGACAGGACATTTCCCGGGGATAAAAGAAAATCAGGGGGGGGCGACTGCCACCCCCCCCCCCCCCCCCCCCCCCCATACACACCTAATGCGGGAAAAAACCGTCCCCAATTACGGGGTCAATCACCGTGTGAAACAACCTAAGGGTATGTTCACATGGCGGGTTTTACTCCGTGTTGGGGTATGTTTTTTAGATGTGTTTGGTCCGTGTTTCGGGCCCAAACACCCTACAATGTGCAGTGTGATTGCTTTCAATGTAAAAAACACTAGTTTTCAGAATTTATGCCGAGCAGTTTCTTTCGTCTTGTGATGTTTTCTTTTGGTCTGTTCAAGAATACAGTGAAATTCTTGATCCGTTTGACGCAGCAGACACCGCGTTTAAAACTATAGCGTGCAATCCTGCTGCAGCAAAAACGCATCCAAACACGCACCTGTTGGATGCATTTTGGATGCGGATTTGCGTAGCGCTTTTGAATGCGTTTTTCGGATCCAATAACAGATGCATCACGCCGTGTGAACATACCCTAAGGCTGCTTTCACACGGTGTGTTTTTTGGTGCGTTTTTGATGCGTTTTTTGTGCAGGAAGGCATAACAATTAATGCTGTACATTGTTGCTCAAAAAACGCATCAAAAATGCACCAAAACCGCACAGTGTGAAAGCACCCTAAAACTGTTGCAAAATACCTTTTTATAAAATACACCATGTAAACCCAGCCTAAAGAGACTGTAATGACAGCTGAATTATTTGTTACCCAGCTTTCTCACAGATATAACTATCTAATGGCAGAATAGAATATTTAGCAATTTCCGGAAAGGCACAATTGGAAAACGTACGGCTCATATAAATGGTCATGACGCATGGCAGTGCATGGGAGAAGTACGATCCCTTAGCAGAAAGTCGGCCGCTCTCATGCACTGCTGCACAGTCTCCTTTGGGTGCTATATGTATGGAAATAATCTGCATTGGACGCAATGCTTTCCTATACCCGTACATATGGCAGCCAATGGAGCATGCCACGACTTTTGTCTTGTTTCATGCCACTCTATGGAAAACCCACTTTGGCTCTGTAGGGAAGAAAATTGCAGTACAGCTTGATTCTATATAACCAGGAATGTAGGTTTTAACAGGGAATTGCTTTCTGAAGCAAATCCATATTCACTAGAACAATCTGTAGCTCAAAATTGAACAGACTTATTCAAAGGGAATAAAAACTTGTATGGAGGCTTCTATCATCTAAAAAGCTCTGGATTTTGTAAAAACCCTGCAGAAGAGGCTCTTGGCGGGGCGCACAGGTTTTAGGCACGAGTGCTGAACGACCCGTAAAATAAGCTGAATTTTAAAAGAAATTTCTTCCCTTTGGCTTAGGGGACTGAAAATTATAATTAACGGCTGTGAGAAGCCCAGGCAGTGTATGGCGGTGGTGGCAGTGTATGGCGGTAGCACAGTCCTGCAGCCCCGGACCTGGACCAGACTCCTATTCACGACTGCTCGGGGCCCATGTGAAAGGGGTTGGAGCACGGAGAAGAGACCTTTGCTCCCAGTACACCTGTTCATAGAGCCAGCTGTCCTTATGACCGCCAGCCCGCCGCAGAATTCACCCAGTACACGGCTACAAGTCACAAAGCGTCTGAATCAAGGCTGGTTCCTGTACAGCTCGAGGTGTCTATCACTGAGAACGCACAGAAACCTAAATGCTCATAGATAACATTTTCCCATTTTTTTCTTGTTTCCTGTTTTTATAGCCCCAAACCATCTGCACGCGTACATGATTCTATTATGTATCTTTTTAACACTTTAAAGGCCAAGGGAACAGAACCCAAATTCAAAGTCAATCAGTTTATTAGACCGCCACTAAAACCAAAAAGCAACCATGGGTTCGGCAGAAACAGCTAGAAGGCTGAACTGACTCAATAAGGTCCAGTGGGTTGTCAAGGACTGGGCCCCAGGGCCTTTTTTTTCCTTTGGGGGCTATCAAACAAGAAGGGAAACCCTAAAGAAGCTTTTATGCTATACCAATCATGAAAAACATTTTGAGTTTCTTAGTTAAAATGTTTTGATAAAAAATTGCTTAAGCCCCCCCCGGCTCCCAACATCTAAGGCGGTGGCCACTCTTTTTTTTTCCTCTCACCTGAGTCCAATTCAGACTTCCATTTGGTTCAACAGACCTCCATAATTAAAAAAAAGAAAAAAAGCACCAACCTTAAAAGCATACTGCCTGATCTAAAAAAACGGGGGGGGGCGGGGTGAAAAAGAAACCAAAATGGGGGCATCCATACCTCCCTTATGTTTAAAATAAATATGCAAATAAAAGAAATTCGCAAAAAAAAAATTCTGAAAAAACAATGTGAACCTGGTGCCCTTGCTGGTGGGAATATAATATATATAAAATATTAAAATATATATATATATATTATAATATATATAAAAATTTCCACTACAGGTGGTATATAAAAAAGCCGGGGGGGCTTAAGCATTTTTTGATCAAACATGTGAACAAAGAATCTCAAAGTTTTTTCTGTAGGGGTCTTTGACCCAAATAAAGTCTAATTGGGACTCAAATGAGAGGAAAAAATAAGAAAGACCACCCTCTAAGACAGTGGACCCGGGGGTGGCTTAAACTTTTTTTTTATCAAACATGTAAACTAAAATCTAAAAGTTTTTTCATCTTTTCCTTTGGGACATAGCATTGCCCGGGGGCCCCACAAGGATGGGGGCCTCAGGTGGTACATGTATATTCCAGGAATACAAAAAAAAATTACCCGGGACCCCTTTGGTTTGGGGTTTTTGCTTATTTAAAAGTCACAGCAAAATATATGATCCCAAAAAAAAAACCTTTAATAGATAACTTTAAAATTGTAAATCCCCAAAAAAAAACAAAACAAACGGATAACCATAAACCCTGGTAGTAACATACCGAGGGTGCCTAATAAAGCGGGGGCCCCCCAAAAGGGCGGCCCCCCCGGGAAGAACCCCACCCATTTTTTCAAAACCCCCTACTGCCCGCCCCTTTCCCCTTTTTAAATTTTGTCCCGGTTTTAAAATTAAAAAAAACCCCTGGGTATTGGATTTAAAAAAAAAAACCAATTTTTTTCCCCGGGGGAAAACCGGGCCGGTTGGATTTTCCCCCCCACCTTTCCCCCCCCCGGAACCCTTTATTGTAAAAAAAACCCCTTTTTTTTTTAAAAAGGAAAAGGGGGGAACCCGGGGAAAAGAACCCCAAAAAAAAACCCCCCCCTTCCCCCCCCAAAGGGGGATGCGAATGAAATGAATTGGGGCCCCCCCTTTTAAAAAAGCCACCCTAAAAAGGGTTTTTTAAAAAAAACCTTCCCAAAAAAACTCACCATTTTTTATCCCCGGGAAAAAAATATTATTGGGCTTTCCCCTTAAATTGTTTTTGGGTTTAGGGATTCACAGTAGCTTTTGAACAAATTAATTAATTATAGGGGCCCCATTAAAACAAAAATTTTCAAAAAAGGGGCCAGGAAAACCAGCCAAAAAAAGGAAAAAGGGCCCTTTTCCCCAAAAAAGGCAACCCATGGGGGCAAAATTTCCCCAATTTTAAAAAACCTTAATCGGGTTTTTTTAAAAACCCTTAGGAGCAGAAAACCCCCCAAATTTTTTTTTGGGGGGGTTTTTTACACCGAAAACCCCTTGGTTTTTAAAAGGTTTTTTTTTTTCCGGGCCCGGGGGCCCAACCCCTTAAAAAGTCAAATTTAACTTTAAAAAAAAACCAAATTTTGCTCAATGAATACCGTGGGGGTTTTTGGGGGTTTTTTTTAAAAAACTTTCCCTTTTTATCCTTTGGCACGGGTTTTAAAACTATAGGGTGCATTCCTGCTGCAGCAAAAACGCATCCAAACAGGCAGCTGCGTGTTGAATGCGATTTACGCAGCGCTTTTGGATGCGTTTTTCAGATCCAAAATGGATCCAAAGATGGATCCAACACAAGGTGTGAACAAACCCTTATAACAAACCCTTCTATAGAGCAAACTTAATCCTAATTAGAATACGCTCGTCTGATTTAGCAAACATATACCGTTTCATGCTTTTGTGTCCGGTGCAGAAACTGTATACATTTGCTAAATAGGGCAAACGTTGCCCAATTAAGACTATGGTCCCACAGCGGTGTCCTTCGAGATATAATTTTAACATATGAAGAAGGATAACATCAGTGTTCGACTGGGATGTCAAGGGCCCACAGTTGGAGTTGACTCTAGAGGCCCACCAGTTGAGCTGTTTCTGGGCCCACTAGCGGAGTTTATTGTGGGGGCCCAGCCTACAGCTACTGTGCATGCCTCCTATACTCTACCTCTTGATTTTTGCTACTTTTTCTCTGCTTTTTTGCCTCTTCTGAGGATGTACATGTAGTTAGAAAACAACTCCAGGTCTCCATGCTCAGGGGCCCATCGGTGGTTTTCCCTATTCTCCTGTGGGCCAGTCCAAGTCTGGATATCATGAACGGGCTGCAAAATGTGATGTTAATGTGGTCCTCCTGTTAATTTTGCTAAATGAGACCTAGTTTGTTTTTTTAAAAAAAAATTCACAATCATCTTCACGTGAAGTTTACCACATTAGATGCAGATTAGTCCCATTGAACAAGGCTAAGCTGCATCCTGGTACCCGTCAGTACTCAATTTGTATGGAAAACGCATAAAGTGAATAGACGTAGAATTTTTTTTACGCAACTCGGATTTGGAATCCACATTCGTAAAAATATATGTGGTATGACGCAGCACTTATTCCCATTGCAAACAATGGGACACTTTAGGGGTGTATTTTGATGAGTGATGCACATTTCATACATCAAAAAGTTTGTGAATCTAGCCTAAAGGTGACTTTTTAAGATAAACATGATCCTGGCATATGGCCAGGAATAGTCAAACATACCTGATCACTGGAGTCCACACTACATGTGCTGTGTGTATGTACTGTATGAATAGTCTAAAAAAAATGGGAATCTAGCAAGAGAACAAAGAGTGACTTTTAATAACTATATTTACTATCTTGCCATAGGCAAACTTCAACTCTATCAGTTCTCAATCTATAAAGCAGTAAAACATAACTTTTATTATGTATAACACTTAACCTCGATACACACTATTTAAAAACCTGATTTCTAACCTCTCAATTTGTCCCTTTCTAATTGTGAAGGAATAACTCCTTTTCTATTATCAAGTTTGGTGGAGCACCACCTATTAGCAGGGAAACCTTATATATACAGTGATTTGCTAACTTCAAAAAGGAATCCAGAAACATCTTACTTTTGCAGTCATCCCTAATATCATGGGCATGAAATATATAAGGTTTCCTTGTGAGACCCTCTGCAGCGGGTAACACAGTAGAAAGAGGTAGAAAATCACAAATTAAAATGTCATGCCTGACCTTCATCAGGGGATAGAGGTCCGGTACCATGTGGTCTAGCTCTTTACCTTTTATTTCATCTTAGGTACACACCCTCACATGCTCACCAATTGGCCACCAGAGATTCAACAATACCCATTCGCCTTTTTTCTCTCCTGCATGCATACTGAAACTATTTACTGCTGCTGCGTTCTTATAAACAACATTCCTCAGGCAAATTCACCATCTCCATAGCGGGCTTGCGCCCTATCTTACCATGCCGCCCGCACCCGCGCATTGTACCAATGGAGGTTAGAAATCAGGTTTTTAAAATAGTGTGTATCGAGGTTAAGTGTTATATATATATATATATATATATATATATATATATATAAATATATATATTATAATATATATAAAAATATATATTATATATATAGATATAAGATATAATAAAATTGGGAAATGTATGAAAGGGTCCCCAGCATTATGGTAAATCCAAGCCATAGCTATGTAGTCACATTACCCAACAGACACCAGAAGAAGGTCATTGTGTCCTCCATTTGGTGGAATAGATTCTGGTTGATGTTTTTTTACTGTAATATTCCACAGAGAGGCATCCAGTAAAAATCCAGCAGTATAGCTTTCTGATGATACATGTATAACAGATCCCAGTGGGATCTATCCAGTGGCGTAGCTATAGGGGGTTGTAGAGATAGCAGTCGCCCAAAAGCCCTCTTGCCACATAAGAAGAGACCAGTATTATAAATAACACATAATAGCTGGGGGGCCAATTTCACTTATTGTATTGGGGCCCAGGAGCTTCAAGTTACGCCTCTGGATCTATCATAGGGATCAGAGGTATAAGTCATTTAAAGAGAGCCTAACCCTGATGACTGTTCGAGGTGGCTCTCGCTCTACGGAAGCTCTGTGTCACTTTATCTCCTGTTGGTTTTTGGTCAGCTTTCCCTAGAGGTAAAAAGGTTATAATATATGTCCGACCATATGGCCACTGGGAAAATAAGAGCGGAGCTGACAGGAGACAATGTGGAGCCGCGCTGTAACTAGCACAGCTGCCACTTTGTTTTAGCCATCACTGGAGGTCATAGAGGTCAGACTCCCACTGGTCGGATATATTGGTGGCATATTCTAGTCATAAAACACCCGTTTAGAAGGGTCGTCTCCCAACAAGAACCGCTGTCTCTATACCCTATTAGGGTATATGGATTTCACAGAGTGGGTCTCCCATTTGAGACCTCAGAGAGAACAGAGATCCACTCTGTAAGGGCCACTTCTCTGGTGGACCTGGCATGTCCTTACATTACATCAACGACCTATGTATGTCTAGATGTGATATCCACTGGTTCTCCACACAGTCTCTCTTCATGAGACAACCCCTTTCCACATAAAGTATGGAAGCTACAGATCTAATATAAGATATATTTTTGCAATTATTAATTTCGCAATTCGACACAGCAAAGCTGTGCATTCACGGAGGTCTTCCCACCGTCTTGGAGTTTCTCTAATCTCCTACTTGTAAGTGAAATGATGAGGGACCACCATGATAGGCAGGGGATCTATACAACTGTGGTTCCAGGTTCTGGCATAATTATTAGGCTCTGCAAAACAAGGTCCATAAGGTCCAGTAGACAACCCCACCTGTAACTGGATTGGATCATTTGCATCTAAATTTTCTTGGGTATTTTCCAACAACTTTATGTCCCAACGTTGTTGCCCTTACTGATGATCTCTCTAACACAAAATACCATTAGAGCTGGTACTAAAACCCATTTTAGCATTGAACTTATGAAACATTTAAAATGCCATACTGCTATTCTCTATACATGCATATAATTGAGG
The DNA here is from genome assembly GCA_025379985.1 of Phyllomedusa bahiana. NCBI lineage: Eukaryota > Metazoa > Chordata > Amphibia > Anura > Hylidae > Phyllomedusa > Phyllomedusa bahiana. The sequence continues at coordinate 11,986 of JAODAL010035436.1, read as the reverse complement.
TCTTTAGTGTCCACTCCTAATTAAAGGGGTTATCTGGGAGTTAAATGGTTTCATAGAAAACTATAAACAGCATTTATACTGAAAAGTAAAGTGATCTACTACCTTCATGTGTTTCTTTTCTTATCTTTTGCCTCCTTATTCATCTATCATAACATAAGTGAAACTTCCTGCTTCTGGGAGGATCAGTAGTTCTCCTGCAGCTATTTCCTACAAGTCCCAGAATCCATTGCAGTTACAATCCTCTGCACCCACCCCTAATCCTCTTAGCACTGTTCATTATCATTCTCGGACATGTACACCTCATGCCCCTGCATCTATGTTCCAGTTCACTTTCTGGTTGCCTGCAGCAGGTTGTGTGTGGTAGAGTCACAAACCAGTTTCTAACACGGTAAAAAAAAATCTTATCTCATCCCATAATATATGTAATACATGTGTGTGTATATACCAGTTAAGTTCAACTACAAACAGCTGTTTCGGGGTATTTGCCCCTCGTCAGTGCAGTGTAGAACTTACTGGTTGGCTGGGTGAGAGGAAAGAGTGGCTTCGAAAGGGGAAAAGTCTCTCCTTAAGGAGAGGAACCAATCAACTGGTCAATGTGAGGGTTTACTTGCCATTCAGACCTCACTGACTGTTTTGCATAAAGCAATGGCTAATGGCTTATCTCTCTTTCTCGTCATCCTTTCTAGGAACAGGGCTTTACCCCCCAAGGGACCTCTATTCAGGTCGCTTAGTCTTTCCAGGACCGACCTTCCAGCACTATTCTCCCAAGGGCCTCCTGCTGTACCTCCTCTGCTTGCTGCTCCCCCGAGCAGGTGTCTTCTCTGGACACTGCCTCCCTTCGAGAGTGAGGTCCTTCACCCGGCCTCCCCACTCTTCTGCTCTCAAGTTGATAACTTTGAAGTATTTACCTATCCATTTGAGCGTTGGACATTCAGCACGATAGCCACAGAAATCTTCCTCCTGGCTGCGATCCTTCTCTTCTCACTTCTACCTGCAGCTTCCCCCCGAGCTGACAGGCTGTCCCCCTTTTCTTAGGGCTAACGACTCCCCCACAGCTCCCGGACTGGTTGCCTGACTCTCGCTCTCTCTACACAGACCCATAACTGTCTGCCCGCTAACTCGGCCCTTAGCCTCTTCCATGCCATAACCTTTCTCCCTGGTTTCCAATGGCAACCCAGCAGTGCTACCAATCCCAACACAAGTATAAATACAACCCCTCACAGCAGCACAAACCACCTGACATGTTCCTTTTAAATCTTCCAGACTGGGATTTGGAAATGTTGCCCGGTATGCTGTAAGCCTAATTGAAGAATACAAAAAAAACGTGAATTTTTATGTCACCATTTAGTCCTAGTTTTCGTACTTCTGAAACTTTTGCCAATTAAATTGTAATGCTGAGTAGATTTGCCTATTAATAAACAACCTCCTCAATGTTTATTAATGTGATACCATACAGTGTTTTCAGACATCTAAGCAACATATCTACCTAAGTTATGTGAGGGGGTGATGGTTTTTTGTGCATTGTTTGCCAGGAAATCTGGGTGACAAACTCTATGTCATAATTGTGACTATAGCTGTAGCAGTCTTAGAAACCATTATGGGGTTAAGGGAAGCCACTCAGGTGCAAGAGCATTATACCTTTTGGTAGGAAATAAAGTCGGACTGAGGAGCCTGTGACACACCAGGGGAGTTGACTCTTGAGGGCCCACCAGTGTAGTGTATTCTTGGTGCTCACCGGTGGAGCTGATTCCTGGGGCCCACCGGTGGAGCTGATTCCTGGGAGCCACCGGTGGAGCTGATTCCTGGGAACCACCGGTGGAGCTGATTCCTGGGGCCCACCGGTGGAGCTGATTCCTGGGAGCCACCGGTGGAGCTGATTCCTGGGAGCCACCGGTGGAGCTGATTCCTGGGAACCACCGGTGGAGCTGATTCATGGGGCCCACCGGTGGAGCTGATTCCTAGGGCCCACCGGTGGACCTGATTCCTGGGCAACACCAGTGGAGCTGATTCTTGGGCACCACCGGTGGAGCTGATTCGTGGGGCCCACCGGTGGAGCTGAGTCCTGGGCCCACCGTGTGGAGCTGATTCCTGGGGCCCACCGGTGGAGCTGATTCCTGGAGCCCACCGGTGGAGCTGATTCCTGGAGCCCACAAGTGGAGCTGATTCTTGGGGCCCACAAGTGGAGCTGATTCTTGGGGCCCACAAGTGGAGCTGATTCTTGGAGCCCACAAGTGGAGCTGATTCTTGGGGCCACCAATGGAGTTGATTCTTGGGGTCCACCGTTGGAACTGATTCTTGGGAACCACCGTTGGATCTGATTCTTGGGGCCCACACGTGGAGCTGATTCTTGGGGCCCACCGTTGGACCTGATTCCTGGGTACCACCGTTGGATCTGATTCTTGGGTACCACCGGTGGAGCTGATTCCTGGGGCCCACCGTTGGAACTGATTCTTGGGTACCACATTTGGATCTGATTCTTGGGGCCCACCGTTGGAACTGATTCGAGGGAACCACCGTTGGAACTGATTCTTGGGGCCCACAAGTGGAGCTGATTCTTGGGACCCACCGTTGGAACTGATTCTTGGGGCCCACCGTTGGACCTGATTCTTGGGTCCCACCGTTGGAACTGATTCTTGGGGCCCACCGTTGGAACTGATTCTTGGGGCCCACCACTGGTGCTGATTCTTAGTTCCCACCAGTTGAGCTGATTCTTGGGGCCCATCGGTGCAGTTAATTTTTGAAATTCACCTTACAACTACTGTACATGACTCTTCCACTCTGTCTCTTGCTTTCTGCCTCTTTTTTCCCCTCTCTTTCTCCCTAGAAAGCAGCCCAGGGGCCCACCGGGAGTCTTCCCTACTCCGCTGTGTGCCAGTCCGAGCCTGGTTGGTGTTTTTATTTGCTGTCTTGTACTACCATGTTGGTTCTCTGATATATGTCGCTATATTTATTCCTTTAATTATTGCTATTTATGCTGCTGTTTCCGGTTCCTTTCATTTTGTAGCGGGGGCCCATCTCATTTTGCTATGAGGTCCCATAACTTCTGGCTATACCCCATCTCTATTTGTTGTTATGGTGGATATATTAGTTGTCACCCAACTTTTCTCATTGCTGTAACAGAAGAGGACACGTAAGGGACTGAGAATTTTTGCTTCGAAGGTAGAAATGGTTTAATATTTTGGTAAATCATTGGTTTTATTTTGACAAGATTGCAGAAAACAAAGCTCTGTGTTCCCAAACATTCTGCAGTACAGCAGGCAAGCTCTAATATGTCAGGGAGACGTATCCTCTACATAGAGCAGCCACGGCCAGGACTGCACAACCGGTTTGATGACATATCTATACATTATGCTGCAGCTCTCCTGTCATGCTCCAAGTCAGCTTCATACTGGAGCTGCCGAGGGAACTGAGAGATTTACACAACAGGCAGGATTCGGAGATGTACGGATGAGCTGAGCTGGAGAACATGGACAATATATGGCTGATAGAGCGAGGATGTAAAGGTGGCAGCGATAGGGGAGCGATGAAACCATGCAGCAATGAAATAAGTAAAAGCAGGACCGTGCACAGGGGTTTCATTTACTATAAAAGAGCAGTGACATTTGTATTTGACCCCTGATCTGAAAGGCATTATCTAGGGTTAGAGGAAAGGCTCTGCTAGATCCTTGATCTTCAAACATACCACATGTGGTTAGAGTCGCAACAGCCTGCGCCTACTACATGTTCTTCATCTCGCTGCTCATATCCTTGCATTGCTCCTATGATAACAGAAGCGTAAGGCCAGGCTCAGGTTGGGTTCACACCTTGCTTTACTGTACATTGCAAATATGCATTATCAGGAAAAAGATATCTCAACAGATACCACAACATAGCTGCTGCCCATAGAAATGAATAGAGCAAACATAGGTCTATTTGGATCATGTTTGCTCTATATGCTTTTCATACAAGACACAAAAGCATAGTAGACCACGTTTTTGTGTGTCGCATAAAAATCCGTGCCGTCGGCAAATAGAGCGGACATAGTCCACATAAGACTATGTTTGCTCTATCAATCTCTATGGGGGCTAGGACGGCTACTTCACGGACTTCTTGGGATACCTTCTTTTCCCAATACCCCTATAGATACCTGCAACATAGAAAAAACCGAGGTGTGAGCCCACCCTAATATGTGCGTAGGAGCCTCTGTTGTAGAGATATTAAAGCAGGCCTCCTCAAACTGCGGCCCTCCAGCTGTGGGAAACTACAACTCCCATCATTCCCACTGTTATAGATTATATAAATGCATGATGGGAGTTGTAGTTTCCCAACAGCTGGGGGCTGCAGTTTGAGGATGCCTGTATTAAAGGATCTGTTACGTGATGGACGCAGTGACTAACTTTTAACATGTAGAGAAAAGTAAATGAAAACTATTACCAAATATATTGCTTTGTTAATTTTGCTTTGGCCATGAGATAAAGAAGATTTTGTTTCCTCTTAGAGCACATAAGTTTCACATAAGGAGGAGTCGCGTACAACTGAAGTGTTCCTGTCTTGCGTCGTTCCGAGGTCCCCGTTTGTAACTAGGGGACAGACGTAAGTCAGAACGACGTAAGTCGGGGACTGCCTGTATATGTATATATTATTATTATTTTATATAAACACATCTGTATAGACCCTAGTAATGCCACTGTATTGCAACAGTTCTTGCAGAGATAAATGCTGAATATATGAATTTGCACCTATAAAAGGTGTATTTTTGTTGCCTATCGTATATATGAAAATTTGCAGGAGGAAACTGAGCATAATTGAGTGTGCTTGAGGGTGGTTAGAGGCATGGCCCAATGTGGTGTTATATTTGGACATGGTAAGAGGCATGACTGGTGTGATGTCATGTGCTTGGTCAGGGCCAGGCTCTGACTGGCCCACAGGGGAATAGGAGAAACCCCCGGTGGGCCCCTGAGCATGGTAGACCTAGAGTTGTTTTTTAACTGCATATACATTCTCGGAAGAGGCAAAGAATCAGAGAAAGAGAGGTAAAAAGCAAGTTGCAGAGTATAGGGGCATGTACAGTCATTTACAGTAGCTGTAGGGTGGACCCCTTAAAGAAACCCCACCGGTGGGCCTATAAACAGCTCAACTGGTGGGCCCCTAGAGTTAACTCCACCTGTGGGCCCTAGGTACCCTCAGGGCCGCCGTTAGGGCAGTACAACCGGTATTTCTCTACGGGGCCCGGACGGTCTGTGAAGCAAGCACGTCCTTGCGACGCACATACAATTAAGATGAACGGCGGGGCAGGGAGAGCTGTGCGCTCCCTGCCCCTGCCGTACATAGCTCTGCAGGCGGCGCGATGCGAGTGACGTCATTGCGACGCCTGCCGAGCTTCCTGTCCTCGGCCCCAAGCCTAAAGCAGCGGGCTTGGGGCCGGGAGTGGACAGAGACGCCAGGGAGAGCGCGGAAAGGTAAGTACTTATCTACAGGGGGCCCTAAAACAAAGGGGGGGACTATGCTGCTTACAGGGGGTACCTAAAACAAAGGGGGGGAATATGTTGCTTACAGGGGGGGACTGAAAACAAAGCGGGGGGAACTATGCTGCTTACAGGGGGGCCCTAAAACGGGGGGGGGACTATGCTGCTTACAGGGGTCTTAAACAAAGCGGGGGGAACTATGCTGCCTATAGGGGGGCCCTAAAAGGGGGGGGGGACTATGCTGCTTACAGGGGGGCCCTAAAAAAGGGGTGACTATGCTGCGTACAGGGGGGCCCTAAATAAAGGGGGGGGGGAATATGTTGCTTACAGGGGGGACTTAAAACAAAGTGGGGGGGACTATGCTGCTTACAGGCCGGTCCTAAAACAAAGGGGGGGACTATGCTGCTTACAGGGGGGGCCCTAAAACAAAGGGGGGACTATGATGCTTACAGGGGGGGCCCTAAAAGGGGGGGACTATGCTGCTTACAGGGGGCCCTAATCTACAGGGGGGGGACTATTCTGCCTACAGGGGCCCTTAATCTACAGGGGACTATTCTGCCTACAGGGGGCCCTAATCTACAGAGGGCCCTATTCTACCTACAGGGGTGGCCTAAGCTACAGGAGGCCCCCATTCTACCTACATGGGGAACCTAAGCTACCTAGCTACCGCCCGGGGGCCCGAAGCTACCTACATCTCCCCAAGCTACCTAGCTTCCGCCGGGGCCCGAAGCCAACTACGTCTCCCCAAGATACCTAGCCACCGCCCGGGGGCCCCATTGTACCTACATACCGACTGGGGGGGCCCATAATTACCAGGGGTTAATTATTACCATTTGGGCCATTTTAGATGGGGAGTTTGTACATGGGAGGAGTGGGGGACACTCAGTTGGGAAAATGATAAAAAAAAGTTAGGAATCTCAGGTGTTTGTGTTGTAAATTCTGCCCGGGGCGAGTGTTTGGTCGGAGAAGTCACCATGAGGTCTTTGGGCTGAATAGAGAGAAAAAGGAAAAAGTGAACGACTCCTCGGACAAAATGTCACCTGTGAGGCCCTAAATGTAAGTAAACTGTTTGCAAAGCACCTGTGTACCTGGTATCTACCACTATAGGGTCACTGTATGGAGGAGATATTGGTATTGGTGTTATAGTTTATATTCATTAACAGTATGGCGGTATTATTCAGTATTTTTATGGTGGAGATATGTGGTGATGATGTGACGGTATTATTAGGTGCTTGTATATTGTTGTTGTTTGATGATATTAGTTTTGGTGTACTGGTTTAGTCAAAAAACATTATGGTGGTTTCTAGTCAGCATATGGTAGTGATAAGTGGTGGTATTATTTAGTATTTGTATATTGTTGCTTGGTAATATTGGTCTGGGTATACTGATTTGGTCAGTAACATTATAGTGGTGACATGTGGTGGTATATGCTGGACCTTATATATGAACTGACCCACAAAATACAGATAGACTGTACCTTGTAAAATCCAGCAAAAACTAAATCCAAAAACAATGGCACAGTTGAATTTTTTTTTTTTTCTTGTGACCCCAGAAACATTTTTTTATTTTTCTGGGGTGTCATTGGTTGTGGTCCGGGGGATGGGTGGGGCTCTGTCGGGTGGGACAGGGATGGGGAGGGAGGGGGCGGAGCAGGGGGTTGGGTCAGCGAGGGGCGGAGCCGGACGGTTTGGAGGTGACCCAGGCGCTCCAGCTGTATGGGGCCCCAAAATTTCTGATGGCGGCCCTGGGTATCCCAGTCCGATACTGGTCAGTGCCCAATGCATTGCTTTGCCTAAGGGTCCATAATGCTGTTATGATGGTCCTGAATGGACTTTATTAGAGAACGGCTGCAATAAGGTTTCATTGCTAAGTAAGCAGGGCCAGACTTGTGTGGACCCTTTGGTGACACATTCAAAGAGGGCCCCATGTCTACACCATCCATTGACCTAACTGCTTTTACCATAATTGTGCTAACTTATGTCACATCAGTCCAGCACTGTTTGGTCCACTATCTTATTTACTATACATGTAGGCTCTAATGTGCACTTTGGGCGACATGTATAATTTTTGGCACCCAAGCGCCATTTTTTATGCGCACAATAGTAGTGTAGAGTGCGCCTGAATCTATGACTTTGGTCATTCTAGTGCCTTTTAAAGTGCTCTACCTGTTCCAGCAGTAATGAGCCGGCAGTTGCCGTACTGAAGCTATAAATGTGTATCTTCGTACGGTTTTGTAATTGACACGCTTCCAGCACGCCCCCGATCTCAGGCGCATTACAAAGTGCCACGGGTGCTCTGTAATGTTCCAGATCCTGGACTGCACCTGATAAAAAATATAGCCCTGTTCATAAATGTCTCCTTAAATATTACCATAATTGACCACTGGATAAGCAAACAACTAATAATAATAATCTTTATTTATATAGCGCCAACATATTCCGCAGCACTTTACAATTTATAGGGTATACGTACAGACATTACACATTAAAAGAACTTACAGATGAGACACAAGGTGAGAGGGCCCTGCTCGCGAGAGCTTACAATCTATTAGGGTGTAGGGTGAGATGAAGGGGAAGAAGTGCTAGTTTTACAATGGTCCAGCCATGTTACATAAATATGGGGCGGTTTTATGTAGAATTCAGATGGACCTGCCATCCTGACAGTACATCTATATACAGATAAGTGCTGAAAATAAGTGCGCTAGGGAGTGGGAGGGGGGGTTAGCCATTAGGGATCTTGGTATGCCAGAGTGAGAAGATGTTTTCTCAGGGCCCTATTAAAACTATGAGGGTTCTGACTGTGCCTGATCGCCCGCGGTAGCATGTTCCAGAGAACTGGTGCAGCACATGTGAAGTCTTGGTGATGGGCATGGGAGGTTTGGATGATTGAGGAATGGTAGGGTGGTAGACAGAGATGAGGGAGGAGATGTAGGGGAGTGCAGCGTTGTGGAGAGCTTTATGGGTGAGAGTGATTAATTTATGTTGTATTCTGTACTGAATGGGCGACCAGTGCAGTGACTGACACAGGGTAGAGGCATCAGTATAGCAGCTGGTGAGAAAGATAAACCTGGCTGCTGCCCTTCAGGACAGATTGAAAGGGAAAAGTTTACAGAGGGGAACCGATAAGCAGGGAGTTACAGTAGTCGAGATGAGAATGAATAAGAGCAACAATGAGAGTTTGAGTTGTTTCCACAGTGAGAAAAGGACGTAGCCAAATCGCCCCTGTTATATATGATGATTATTCCACAGCACAGCTCTCGCTCCAGGAGGTATCACACCAAAGGCCGGATTCCAAGGCCCCTTTTTGCCCGCTTTTTGTCGTGCAACATTCACGTTTTTTCTGATTATGCGTCAAAATGCACGCCAAAAAAGTGACATTAGGGTCCTATTGAATTAAATGGGAATAATCTGTGCTTTTTTTTGTGCACTGCTTGGGGCCAAAAAAACACATCAAATACAATGGAGTTCCCTGTATTGTACTGAGAAAAACACATGAAAATAAGCAACTAAAGACACATCAAGTGACGAAAACGCACAAAAATGCATGAAAATCATGCTTACAAATACGCGTTTCTCCTGGGAAATAAGCGCTTTTTCCTCAGCAACAACATAAATCGTGTAAACATACCCCATAAGTCAAAAACACCTGTATGATCCAGAAGTGAGGCCAAAAAAGCACAAAAAATCTTCCAAAATGTATTGCTTCATCGTTGGATAAAATCCAGGTAGTGCTGCAATTTCTCACTTCTTATTAAAGGGACACTACAACCAAAATGTTATTTTTTCACATGGGTAGTTGTTTTCGGTTTTTTTTAGATAATTTTTTAAAGTTCTGCTATGTACATTGCTCTTGCTGACTTCCCTTTTGTTAGCAGAGAGAGAGGATTGCTTGATTGTCCTTCTTTCAGGCTGGCTATGGCTTGTGAAGCATAAGTATTATCAGCAATTACATGATAAGTGTGAAGAAACCTCAGTGCAGAAAAAGATTACCCATTGCTTAATGACCTAGTAGTCTAGTCTAATCTTATCTATACCTGTTGAGAGAACAATAGAGCAATCATTATGTCATTACCTACTGTTTGTAATGAGACTGTATAGAGATAAGCAGCAGCTGAAGTAAAGTGGGATAAGTCTGCCCTGCCAAACAAACGTTTTATCTCACAGTTAGAAAAGGATAACATTTTATACTTCATTTTTAATTGCATAGGACTGCCGAAAAAAATATTGCCAAAAATTATTAAATATAGTTTTCCAGGAATAATGGCTTTAACAAAAAATACTCCTTTCTGATGGAAGTGTCCAGTTAGCTATTTGGGAATCTACAGCCACGGACCTTTTATTCTTTGCACCCGGGACTTTGTTTTTGAGAAGTGCTGCTCTTGTTTTTTTTTTCTTATATAAAATTCATATACATTATGGTACAGAGAAAAATACATTTACACATTTTGAATAGGAACCACGTTACAAGCTATGACTAAAAACGGGGTTATCGTTGTGTAATTTTCTCTGCACCCGGGGCGGAACTACTGGGTTTCGACTTTGAAGCTCCCTGGGGTCTTTCGAACTTAGGGGGGGAGGAACCCTGACAGCTGCATCATGTCTTCAAACCACAAATTTTCGCAGGGCTAGAACACCTGCTTCATCTTAAAACAATGCGTTTCGCAGGGCTAGAACACCTGCTTCTTTATCTTAAAACAACAAATTTTGCACTGCTAGAACACATGCTTCATCTTAAAACAACGCATTTCACAGAGCTAAAAGGCCTGCTTCATCTTAAAAAAACGCGTTTTGCACTGCTAGAACACCTGCTTCATCTTAAAACAACAAATTTTGCACTGCTAAAACACCTGCTTCATCTTAAAACAACGCGTTTCGCAGGGCTAGATTACCCGCTTTATCTTAAAACAACGCCTTTCACAGGGCTAGAACGCCTGCTTCATCTTAAAGCAACACATTTTGCACTGCTAGAACACCTTCATCTTAAAACAACACATTTCACAGGGCTAGAACAACTGCTTCATCTTAAAATGCGTTTTGCACTGCTAGAACACCTGCTTCATCTTAAAACAATGCGTTTTGCACTGTTAGAATACCTGCTTCATCTTAAAACAACGCATTTCACAGGGCTAAAAGGCCCGCTTCATCTTAAAACAATGCGCTTCGCAGGGCTAGAACGTCTGCTTCATCTCAAAACAACGCGTTTCGCAGGGCTAGAACACCTGCTTCATGTGCCGCCTGAAAGGCAATCTACATATCAATGTAAAGCCCCCCCCCTCCTCTGCGGCACACAAACCGGACAAATACAACTGGATAAACCGACATGTATTTGTCCATTGCCGTGCAAACGGGCCCTTATGCCCATGGGTGTAGAGTAAGATTTTTACTTTTGCTGTGAGGTGCAACAACCCCACTGTAAAAAGATTCGACTTTGTTTTATACTTTACAGCGGGTCTTTAGATAGGACGTCACCTATTAGGGGGGCCCCGGGGTGTTTTGAATGGGGCTTAAGAGCATAAGTTACCCTCACTACTCATTTTTTGTCTGGTATGGGGGGTAAAAACCCAATGCTGGCACGTTTTGTTCTGCTTTCCCCTCATGGACGGGTTACTGTGAACTCCAACATTTTTTTGAAAAATGTCAAAAAAGGGGAGTGGGTTTAATTTTAGAAGGCGGCAGATTTCCTAATAGTCTGTGCCACTTTTTGGGCGCATAAACCTGGTGTAAAGTATACAACACCCCAGGTGGCACCCCAAGGGGCCCCCAATACCCCAAAAATGAACCAAACAAAAAAACAGTTGTGCCTGTGATATTTGGGGCATGGTCGCCCGGTTTTTTAGTTTTAAAAATTTCTTTCTAAGTCAATATCTTTGTAATCAACCACTCTGCCAAAAAGATGAGGATACTGGACAAAGGACTCCCTCTATGGACTTAGAATTTTATAATGGGGTGTGTATGGTGCTGGAAAGGTGGCCGGGGGGCCCCCCATGCAGTTTATTTTGGTTCACCATGTAGTTGATTCTGGGGCCCCCCCCCCCCCAGTGGGCACATAAACCTGGTGTAAAGTGTACAATACCTCAGGTGGCATAAAGAGTAGTAAAGAGTCTCTCGTGTACTAAAAAAGGGGCCAAACCCCACCCCAAAAGCTTGTGCCTTTTGGAATTTGGCGCATGGTCAGCCAGGCTTTTCTAGGTTTAAACTTGCTTCAAGTCACTATTAGTAAATCCATGTCAATGTGTCCCAAGATTTATTAAAAAAGGACCTATGACACCGGCTGACCTGTCTGGTTTAGTAAATCCTTGGTTTCCCCGGACAAAAAAATCCCGGGGCCTCTTCCTTTTTTCTCTGGTTATGTGTTTTCCCCTGTTATTTCCCCCTGAACAACTAAACTGTCAACTGGGGTTTTCCCTTCCGGGGTTTTTGAGGGGGTTTTCCCTGACACATAGACTGATTGGGCAATGTCAGAATGTGCAGGGGCGTACCCAAAATTGGTAACACCCAGCTGACTTTTGGTAGTGAATTTCTAGAAGGAACAAACAGGGTTTG